>JAIPRM010011804.1:0-12599 GCA_025469315.1 Stegophylla sp. TES_Ste_2020 | reverse complement strand
TAAGCCCTCCCCCAAAAAAAAAAAAAAAAAAAAAAACACTCAAAGACCCAGATTTTGCATAAGCTTAATGTTCTTTGGGGTGCTAAATCAATCAAATAAATACTATAGTCCCCCCCCCCCCGAACATTTTTATCCTAATTGCGTCAATGGGTCTACACAGAATCTAATATTTTTCAATTTGGAGCCCCCCTCCTTACCCCTATGATGCGTTATATACCTTTTATACTTATCATCAAATAATTCATTACCGTATCATTTGCCTGATTTAAAATGTTTAGCTCTGGGGGGTCCAGTACCCTTGGACCACCCCCGTAAATACGGCACGCATGTATCATAGTATATCAATATCGACCGATATTTTTCGTTTTATGATTTCAAATTTTTTGAAAATAATTAAATACGCTTAAATTTTTTACATAAACACAAAATTAAATTAAAACATGAAATAGCTGTAATGATTGCCCTGTGAGTATTATAATGAAAAGATTCGGGCATATTTCACATGGTTCGGACCATCGGTATTCTTTGCTTCTCGAGTGGGTTGCTCTTGGTGGATGTGTTAAATTTTACAGAAAAGATAAATAATTATTATCGATTAGATTTTATATTTTAAAAAATGTTGAGTACTCGATAATTGTGTGTCCGGTAATAAAATATGTCTGTATGAAAATATTAAAACTAATAAAAATCTATTTTTATAAATTCCATTCTTCTTTAATTGGTATTTTGATGTTCCTATAGGAATATCTGGGTTTTGAGCTGTTTACATATTTAAAATTTATTTTTAAATTTTACTATCCAATAAAATCCACTATTTTTTTTCAAATGTCCAATAATCGTCCTGTATTATTATTTAATTACAAAGTAATTTATAAAAATTTCTATTAATAATAAATTGTTTATGGTATTTAATATTAAACTCGCTTTATTCTATTTTTTTTTTTTTTTCAATTAAAACCTTACCAATTATTTTTTTTATATGTGTTCAAGCGTGTAATTTTATGAATATATTTAATATAATTAGTAATGAATTTCAAATAGCTAATTTTAAACCGTTATAAAAAGAACTAACGATTTTCGAGATTTTTTCAATACTGATAGTAATGAGTATAAATTAAATTTTAAGGTCTTAATATCTAAACAATAAAATTTAATAAAATATAAACTTACAAAAACGAGATATTTTCAAAATTATGTAATTATCTCAAAATGAGTCAAATATTTTTCGAAATTGTATTAGGTATGCTCGTGACTTTTTTTTGTAGCTGGTGAAAATTTCAAGTTTCGGTAGATTTTTCGTGCGTTCGGAAAAAATATTGAGAATTTTAAAAATTACCTTCTAAAAGACCCAACTGGATGAAAATTTTGATCTATAGAGTTACTGATCAAAACTTTTGGACCAATATTTCTACCCCAAATTGTGATTACATACATACGGAAAAAAAAAAACACACACAGATTTGAAAAACTAATATATTTTTCACTTTACACAGAATCTAAAAATAGTATTTTTTTATATCAGATAAATCCTCAACGATCAAATCGATGTGCAGTTTTTTCAGGACCGTTTCAAACATACATTTAATGTATGAATAAGGTTGAACTCAATTTTCAGCTCATAATGTTCAAAATTCACTATTTTTGTAAGTGAAAAATCAAAGATATTTTCAAAATTGATTGAATTGTTTTTGAAAATGTTATCCAATCTATACCACGTCACACTATTATCGATAATGGGCGTACATTTTGAGGCTCCAGTGCTCTTATTTTTGAAGTTATGACTAAAAGAACAAAATTTTATATCACGAAAATCTAATTTGCGGTTCATTCTCGTTTTTACACGAATTTTCGGTAGTTATTCCTTAGATCTTATTGATCTGCTCAGAATCTAAAAGTTTTTTATAAAAAAACGTATACTTACGTTTTTCTTATCAACCCCGTCGCGTCGTAAGCAACTATATATATATTCTCCACCAGCCGTAGTGCTAGAAATTTAGATGTGCCAGTGTATACGAGTACAGTTTGCTAAGGGATTTAAACCCCTAATTTGTCATTCCTGCCACTCGCCCTTTCCGGCTCCAAGGAGATTATAGTAATTAAACGACAACTAATAAATTACCAGCGGAGAAGAGAAAATTACGAGATCGTCTTCGCGGGGTTATTGGGTTCATTGAGTTCACGAGGTCATAATAGGAGAGATGAAGACGGTAAAATCGGCGGGAAAATATAATCATCTAGTGGTTTTTAGATTTTGAACGAAGTGTCATCAACTTTTTGAAACCGGATTTGCCTCTAAATGGTATTTTAGAGAGGTCATTTTTTGAATTTCTCAATTCTTCAATATTTTTTTTTTTGGAAAAAACTACCTAAAATTTGATAAAAATGACTCGGAAACCATCATTTTTTGATCCGAACAATATGACAATTTAAACATAGATAGAAAATCATATAAGAAAGATTTTGAAAATTTTGAAGAAAATTTTGAAAATGTGAAAAAAAAAATTTTGGACATTTTTTTTTCTCATTTGTTCTTTATATTGTTAACTTCTTTTGTTCAGAATCGTCTTATTGAAGAAATGATTTATCGTTTCTTTAAAATTCATTACACCCGTCAGGAGAATCCCACCCGTCTTGCGAAGAACGCCCATCGTGTGAAGTATGGTCCGGCTTTGTTCTTTTATTCACGTAATATTTTCGTCTGCGATCACTGACATGAACGAGCTCGCATAATAAAGTTTATAATTTTAGATGATTAGAAATCACAAATTTTACAAATTAAAACCAAAGATATACGTAAATTTTTCAGTCATAAGTGCCATAATTGAAAATTTAAATGCTTGTAAAAAACAACTCGTCCAGCCCGCAGTCTCTTCGAAATTCCAAAGACGTTTTCAGAAAACCGCGCAAATTTAGCACAAAGATATTATTCATGGATTCACATTTTCTGAGAAAAAATCTTTTTTTTTTAAAAGCCAGACGTATTTCCTCTCAACTCGGAAATTCTTCACTCCTCCGGTAAGATACCCGCGGTGGATGTATTGAATTTTGAAGAAATTATAAATCACTATCCGGAAAAAATGATTCGGCTTATTACACAGTTCAATTATTGCCGATTTTATATTAAGTTGGTTTAAACATTTGATAACAAAATAATCTTTGTAGATTTAATTTCGTGAAAGTGAAATTCAAAACTATTGTAATGGAAAAAATGATTTTAAATAAAATGCATGTTTAATTAGAATTGCACACGAGTTACGCTGGTGTAAAAGTTAAAAAAAAAAAAAATATTGTGTGATATTAAAATTTAAAGAACTTTGACTGAAAAAAGTTGTTTTCTTGAGTAAAATAAATCAGTTAAAAAAAAATTTTAAAAAAATACTGAAACGTGAAATGATTTTCGAGTTTTTTCATAGACTTGTATTAATTGGTTAGCTCGTATACCAAAAATTACAAATTGTATTGGACAAAAATCATAAAAACAAAACTCTATATCATTATTTTTATTTACTAAATTATTTTTTAAGGTTTTTGAGCTGATTATTTAAACTAATTATTTTTCGTCTCTCTTCAGGTCTATGGTATTGATGGCTGTCATAGTGGGCACGTCGTACTACGTGGATCGCAGTCGAGGCGCGATGACAGTCGAACCGCCTGTTGTATCGGCGGCAGACGTATTGTTGCAGCTCAGTTGGCCGTTACAAAGTCAGCATTAATGTTATTGAACTGTAATTATAGTATTCCCTTGAAAAACTCAAAATCTTGTATGAGAGTATATAGTATGTAAAAGAGTCAAATCTCGTTCTTGGTAAACAGTGAAAAATAATAATATATATATATATATATATTTTTTTTTTTCTACTGGTGAAAAACGGATGAAGATGATTAAAAAAAATCAGAAAATTACCAAAAAATTTGGAAAAACTGCCTGATGAGTAAAAAATTGCAAAGTGTAAAAATTGGTTATTTGGATTCATATGGTATTGGAAAATATTTTTGGAACTTCTGAGCCCTAGTTATAATTAATATTAGGGCTATAGATTTTGTAATAATGTTTTGTTTGATATTCAGCGTTTCTTGTACATTTCAACCAAACGATATTACTTTTTAAATATTTATTACATTAATAGATACAAAATGTGTGTAATTTAATAATTGTCGGTTTAATAAGAATTATAATAACACCGTAGTGAAAACCAATTTCATCTATCACTATCTTGATAATTTAAATTATTTCAAATATTTAATCTGTATTCAGATATTTCAGATCTTGGTCTAATCTATATCTTAAAGATTTTTGTTTATTCGAGCTCGGCACCATTGTTACGAAATTTGCGATAATTCAGTATTTAACGGATGGACATATTATAATATATCCTTACATTTATTAACCGATTCATCACAGAGTAGGTTAAAGCAGGGCTTCTTATTTATATTAAAATTATCATAAACAAAAACGAAACCACAATAATTTTAAATTTTATGGAACAAATTCAAAACACAAAACCACAATTTTATTATGTTCCCGAACGAAATTTTTTCAAATCTTTACTTTCAATATAAAGCTATAAAGATTTTAATAACAAAAATCCGTCATTTTTATTTTAAAAATATTTTAACTTGGGTTGGTGGCACTTGTTTTTATTAGGTATATTTATTTATTTATTTATTGAATACAAAATATCACATAAAATAACATAATAAATTGTAAAATTGTATACATTTTAATGATTATTATTTCAATTCAATGAGTTATAGTGCGTAATTAAGTTTTACATTTTTGATAAGCTGAAAAGTTGAGTATCAAATTAAACCATAGATAATATATATATATAATTTGAATTTGAACTAATATTGTGGTTTTGGCAGTAATGAAATATGATTATTTTTATTTAAAAAATCTTCAATTACATTGAAATAAATTATAAATGGAAATAAATTGATTATCACTCGTTACTACGTCAATGCTTTTATCTCTGTTACAACTAAACTCTTTAAGTGTTAATTATTATTTATTATTCATTATATATTATAAATTATAATAATGAAGAACGAAATTAACCAGAAAAATTAATCAGAAAACATAAGAACAATATTGACCGGTTTTTAAAACCAAAAAAACGAAAACCATTAACCGAAAAAGATTATTTCGGTTTGAAGCCCTGGGTTATAGCACTAGTGTTTATACGTACCTATTCTATTGTATTTTTTCTCTTTCATTTCTTTTCTTTTTTTTTTTAATTTCCAACGTTTGCTCTATATACTTATAAATAAATATATATATATATATATATATATGCTTACAATACGTCTACGTGCGTATACAGATCCGGCGGCGGCGGGGACAGCGACATCAATTATTCAGAGGACCGTTATAAATGCGACCGGGGACAACTTAATGTCGGCGGCGGTGGAGGGAGGCTACAAAAGTTTGAAAGCCAAAGAGGATTTGGAAAAAAACTTCGCGACAATTGATGACGGGACTCCATCATACCGTCATCAGCAAGTGATGAAGTCCGGCCCGGAATCGATACGAATCGCGAGGAACGGTTACGTCGAAAACATCGCGACAGAAAAATTGAGGTCAGTGATGCTGCGTGTTAGTTATATAAAAATATATAATACATATATATATTATATAATATAAAGTATACGTCCTTGGACCACCCCTCTCCTCGCCCAACCTCGGCCCGGTCTCACCCTCTCTCCTCACGTCAGTTTGCGCGCAAACACACATATATATATATGTATAGATATCACATTTTTTATTTTAGATTCCGCGAACGGAGCAAAAAAAGGTAGTTTTACAATATTTTAATTTAAGCTAATCGATTATTTTTTTTTTTTTTTCGGAAACAATTTTTCTACTCAAAATAATTGTGCTCAGATCAGCAAAATAAAAAAAGTACGTGTAGCATAGTTTACGAGAATTTCGTTTGCATGGTACTATAAAACAAATTTAGGGTATTTTAAAGGTAATTTTTTCTAAGGAAACCTTTGATTAACATCAACGAGGGAAAAGAGTTTAACGTGATATAAATAATACGAGAAGGGGTAAAATCTTTTTTTAATGTAATGTGGTATCAAAATATTTTTAAAAGAATTCACTATACTTGATAAGAAAAAAAAAGTGATAATAATTTTATTTTCAAATGAATTCACCTGTTATTTTAAATGAGTTTAAATTCATGTACGAGTACATAATGTCGAGCGAGACTAGTTTCGCCAAGATATTTATTTACATGAATATAATTAACAATTATAGAGTATATATCATTTGATATTACATTTTTTTTTTTTTATGTCTTCAATGATAAAAAAAAAGTCGGACATACTTCCCACTATGGGTATTCTTCACTCCTCGGGTCAGATACTCTTGGTGAATGTGTTGTATTTTAAAGAAACAATAAATCATTTCTTCAATTTTAAACGAAGTATGTTAATAAATATAAAGAACAATAATAGTCAACACCCACTAAAACTATCTGGTCCGAGGAGCGAAGAATACCCATGGTGCGAAGTAAATCCTGATTTTTTGGTCTATACTTATATTTACTTTCCTTTACATTTTCTTATCCAATGAATAAAGGAAAAAAGACAATTTTATTTTAATAAAAATTAAAAATTTTAAAACAAGAAAAAAATATTAGAAAAAATTTCCAAATTTTTTTTCATATTTAAAAAATTTTCTGATGACAAAGTATTTTTCACATTATTGTCTACTTATGTTTAAATTTGCATAAAGTCTAGATTGAAAAAATATAGCTTCCGAGTCGTTTTTGTCAAATTTTGGGTAGTTTTCCCCAAATTTTGAGAAAACTTTTGAGAATTTCGAAAAATTACCTTTTAAAAGTATCATTTAGAGGCATACCAGGATTCAAAAAGTTGTTGGTCGACACTTTTGGACTAGTCTTAAAAAATATTTTAAAAAAAATAAATATCTATTGAGGAACTGTTCTTGAATTAATAATTTGTTATGACAATTTTGATCGACGTTTCTGGAATCGTTTTAAACCGTTATCTTCTAACCACAAAGACTAACCTAGTAACTTGAATTAATTTAATTTGATTTTTTTTTTTTAACAGTTTAAGTATATCATTCGATTAAATCCGTATAAAATAGTTATTGTTATAGTTAGTGTAATTACTACAATAAATAGGTACTAGGTACCTCGAGACTATGAAGTTTAGTAGCCAGTATGAAGGTTTAACGAATAAGGGGTTGAGGACCATTTTTGACAAAAATAACTTATTTGTATCAGTTATATCAGTGGTTCTCATCGGGGGTGATACCGCCCCCCTCCCCCCCAGTGGGCGGTCAAGAGGTTCTGAGGGACGATGAATATATTTCGGGCGATAGGGTAGTGTTGAGCATAATATAATATATTACTTACATTAAAGCCAAAATATTGAAGAAAAACAAAAACTGAAATACAAATACTCCACTGAACGACGCTTCATGGCTTATCTGTAATTGTATAATATTTTCTGAATGTTTTCAGTAAACATATTTGAAACAGCAGATTAACAGATTCAAGAAATGATTGAACATTCAACTAATGCAGTGTGTCCCAAAGTGGGCGATATCGCCCCCTTGGGGACGTTAGAACCACCCAAGGGGGGGCCTTTGAGGTTACAAGCTCGATTGAGGCGCATTATTAATTTCGGTAATGACTGTTTCAATGTGAATATTTTTCATTCTATAGTCACATAAACGTAATGCACGAATTATTAAATATGTGGGTAATATTTAATTTGTCATTACCTACTTATAAACAGGTGTCATACTTAATAATAAATACACATTTTATATGATTTATTACCTACTTTTTATCTGACCGGAATTACCGTATTGATGCTAATAGCTTTATTTGATTTTAAAAATATGTGGACTAAAAAAGGGTACCTAATTAAGAAAAATTTAATTCAAAAGGGGGGGGGGAGGCGAAATATTTTAAACATTAAATGGGGCGTTGCGTAAAAAAAGTTTGGGAAACACTGAACTAATGAGATATGAAAATTCAGCCCAGCTTTTTGAATACCAATTATATACATGTATTTTCTATTAAGTTATCAGTTATATTATAATTTTCAAGTAATACACCATTTTTATTTATTTATTTTTTTAAGGGGGGCGTTGAAAAATATTTTGCTCTTCAGGAGGGCGGTGACTTTAAAAAGGTTGAGAATCACCGAGTTATATAATAATAATAATTATATGCGTATGAGTGCCGGTCGTTACTGACGCTTATCGATCGAATCGCGATGAATGTGATGAAACGAAGAATCTTTGCGGGATTGTTTGACGAGCATGTACCATGGTGGTAAACGGATACCGTTGGAAGTAATAATCGGAAAAATTAAAAATCACGTTACAATAAGAGACGCGCAGGCACGTACACAAAATAAATTTTCGTTCCTCATAAAATAGTAGTATTATACGTACAATGTACATACGTATATAAAATGACTGAACAACGCTGCAATTAAGAAATTTCGGGGAGGGTTTGAACCCCTAAAACCCCCCCCCTTGTATACGTGCCTGAAGAGACGATAACATTACATAAAATACGAGACGGTGCGCGCGGCGGCGTAACAATGATGATGATGATGATGATGATGATGATAATAATAATTGTAATAATAACGCACGCGAAAAATTGGAACAAGAGAGTCTTGCAACCCGATACGGTTTCGTTTCGGACCGGTCATCGCGGAAAGGTCGCCCCATTGAGTCTAACACGAAACAATATCATCGCGTCTAACCATAATAATGTGCAGAACAAAACATAAAAAACTAACTTCACCGCAACAACGTCTTCAGGGTATCCGGAAATCTTATTATATAATATAAAAAACCCGGACATACTTCGTACGATGGGTGTTCTCCGCACGTAAGGGTATGAATACTCTTGGTAGGTGAATTCAATTTTAAAGAAACGATAAATCATATTTCTTCAATAAAACGATTCTGAGCGGAGCTTCGGTTAACAATACAAATCTATTTAATTAAAGAACAATACTTGTTTCTGAAATTATTATTAATTTCTTTATAAAATAATATTTTTATGTCTGTAATGTAAGTATCAGTTATAAATATTATAATAAGTATCTGGCTATCATAATGTTCTTGTGTGATTCATTTAATTTAGTAAACGTTTAGGGAGTGTGGGGGACGAAGTTTTGCACAAAATTAAATGTTATTATTATACAAAATTCACTAAATTTTTCAACTGTCCATTAATAGTCATTATAAAAAAGTAATCCATGTATATTTTTATTTATAGTAAATTATTAATAGTATTTATTATTCATAGTAATTATTCCGATTTTTTTTTTTTTCAATCAAAACCTTATAAAATTTTTAATTATTCGTCCTTCAAACAATTTCTTACACCAAAATATCCGCAATGTAATTTTTCATCTACGTACCAAGAATCATAAAAATCTTCTGAACCAATTATTTTTTATATGCGTTTAAGTGTGTAATTTTAATTGAAACTAATGAGTTCTGTCAAAATTCCAAGTTTAAAGAGTTATAAAAAAAAAAACACTTGACTAACGGTTTTTGAGTACTATTAGAAATACATATGAGTATGTTTGTATTAAATTTTCAGCTCTTAATATTCATACATCAAAATTTTATGAATTAAAAACTAATAAAAAACGAGAAATTTCTCTCTCATCTCTCATCTCGAGAAATTTTTTACAGACGTTCAAAATCAGAATTACCGATTAAATGACTGGTAATCTAAAAACTTTCAGATTTATTTTCAAATAATAATTAATTCAAAAGTCATTTCTTTAACGATGTGCGTGTGCGTGTATGTGTGTACACTGAAATGCAAGAACGGATCCAAAGGACTGGTTAGGTTAGGTTAAGGAGGGAGGTATACGCGTCTTTCTCAATTTACAAAAAAAAAACAATTTTATTTATAATGTCCAATGAGTGCATTATAAAATTTTGTTCAAAGTTGTTGTAGCATAGCCGTATCCAGAATGAATTTTCGGGGAGGGTTTTATTATTATTTTTTCAATGATAAATTTAACCATAAATTACGTATTGACAATATTTAATGTAAAATAAAAATAAAGAATTGTTTTAGAAAGTTTCGAATAGGGTGGGGGGGGGGTAATACCAAGACTTCTCCCTGAAAACAGTCATGAGTCTTTTTTTTAAATAATTAAAAAATGAAAGGCTACAATCATTAATGGAAAATTGTCTACAAAATAAAAAAAATCTATAGGCATGGTGGTATCTAGAATAAATTTCAGGGGGGGGGGTCGAATCTATAACAAAAATGATACGAGTATAAATGAAATCTTGTATGTTATGGTTAATGGTAATAAGTAAAAATTTAGCGCAATTCTAAATTTAACATAAAAATTTTGGAGGGGGTTTGAACTCCGAAAACCACCCCCCCGAGATACGGTCATGTGTTGTAGGCTTATATGAAATCAAAATAATTAGTTAAAGTTTATAAGTTTTAAAACGTTTTAAGTTTTCTATACATTTTTAACAAATTCAATTTCATTTTTCACCATGTTTAAAGTTAATGTTATTATATTTTAATATTTCACGATAATATATATATATATATATTATTGTCCTAAACGACAAAATGTTTAATCTAAAAAAATAATTTTGATAAAAAATAATATTCGTATTTAATTGTTACCTTGACCGTACACAGGTTTTGGAATCCTTTTTATCGTAGTATACGTTATAATTGATTAAAATCGAAAAAATATAGTCTAAAAGTATTTTTTCTTGTTCGCAGGAAATCGCTAAACATCGCGAAGGATAAGGACGTGACAATATTGGTGATCAACGTGACCGTTTTCAACAACAGCGAGTGTACGAGTCCCGAGCCGGTGATTTGCCCTCTCCAAAGTCGTTACCGGTCAGTAGAGGGCATTTGTAACAATATCGCGGATCCGCTCAAGGGTGCGGCGTTGACGCCGTTCCGCAGATTATTACCGGCGGACTATTCGGACGGTAAAGTATAATATAATATATTAAGTCTTGATAAAAGATTTCCCACAAGGGAAAACAGGTTATGATACGATATGTAAGTGTTAGCTACGAATAAAAGTTTTGGTCGAAAATTCATTAATTATTTGGGTCCTTAATTCGTTACCTAAATCACGTTAAATCATATTTAAACAATAAAATACAATTATTTAAAGAATGTTTTAGTTTTGTTCTGTCCAATGAAATGCATTTTTTATATTGAGACCAATGGCGTTCTCAGGATATTTCAATGGAGGGGGATGGAACATTTTTTTAGAAAATTAGTAACAGTGGTTTCATTTCACAACTCTAATAATATAATATTGAATATTAATATAATAATTATACATAATCAAGTCAAATTTAATGTAATTTTTATTAAAATTGAAAACATTTTATAATGACAATGACGTAAATGACAAATCCAAATTAAACTATCGATTTTTCTGAATTCTTATCAGTTGAATCAAGTACATCTTGATAAATTTCCAAAATTTTCAAATGCTGTAATTAACTCAAAATTGATTAAATATTTTTGAAATTTTGAAGGAAAATTTTTGTGACCATTTTTATGGTTAGTGAAGGTTTTAAGTTTCTTGCCGCATTGTTTTTAAAGATATGTTAAAAAGCAATTTTCAATTTTACGAAAATTCATAATTTGCCGTTTTTTCGACAGATTTTCCACGATTTTGGAAAAATTATTGAGAAATATTAAAAATCATCTCTATTTGAGTATGATTTCAGATCTATTTACTGACCGAAATTTTTGGACAAGTATTTCTATACGAAAAAATGTTTACAGACAGAGAAAAAGAAAAGAAAAAATAAACATCATTGTAAAATTATAAGCTTTTTCGCTTTGTACAGAATCTAAAATTTCATCTTGGGAGGGGATCTATCCCCCATATCCCCCCCCTCGTGAGAACGCCCATGATTGGGACTAATTAGTTTGATTGTAGATTATAAGTATTATTAGTTGAGTAATAGTCATTATATTGGCTAAAATGTGTTAGGTAATACAAATTTTTTTTTCTTTATTTTATATACTTAAGTAACTCCCCACACCAACACAATCATGCTTAAAGGTGTAGGTAAATTTGTTCTATTGTTTATTATATAATATATTATGATTTCAAATAATTATAATATAGTGCGAAGCCCGGTTTCATGTCTAACACGAGAGAAGAAAGGCTCGATAGGACCGTGAGCAGGGTGATCGACAAAAATATACTTAACTCCTTAATCCTACATAGGTTGCGTGCCTTAACAGAAGGCCAATGGTCAGGAGGATTACAATAATATATTGTCCATTTTTTTTAGATTCTGAACGAAGTGAAGAATCCAGTGTTTTTACAATGATATTTTTTGTTTTTATTCTTTTAGATTTCGAATGAAGTGAAGAAGCTAGTGTTTTCACAATGATGTTTATTTTTTATTTTTTTTTTCTGTGTACAAATTTTTGTATAGAAATACTTGTCCAAAAGTTTCGATCAATAACTTTTTGAAACCGGATTTGCCTCTAGATTGTACTTTAGAGAGGTCATTTTTTGAATTTCTCAATTCTTCAATGTTTTTTTTTTGGAAAAAA
>JAIPRM010011803.1:0-12599 GCA_025469315.1 Stegophylla sp. TES_Ste_2020 | reverse complement strand
TTTTAAAGAAACGATAAATCATTTCTTCAGTAAAACGATTCTGAACAAAGGAAGTTAATAATATAAGAAAATAAAAAAATTTTCAAAAAATGTCCAAATTTTTTTTTCACATTTTCAAAATTTTCTTACGCCAAAATCTTTTTTATTGGATTTTCTATCTATATTTAAATTTCCATAAAATTCGGATCAAAAAAGAAGCGACAAAATTTCAAAGAATGGGACACTCGGAGGTGAATTAGGAACAACTCAGTACACAAGAGCGAGACAAATACTTAGCACCATGGGTAATATTTAATCTCCTTGAATTTACCTTGAAAAATTACCACTTTAAGTATCACCGGTATGCTATTTATAATTAAAAATTTAGTGTATACATCTTTTGTACAAGAATTTCTATACCAAAATGTGTTTTAATATAAAGAAAACAAAGAAAAGATATGAACATCGTTGTAAAACCATTAGCTTCTTACACAATCTAAATAATTGTAAAAAAGTGTCGTTAAAAAAGTGGTACATTTATTAGTACGTTGGAATCCTATCTTCTTCCCTAATTTATCAAAAATTAAAAAAGGGATAACGTGTGTTGAAGATGTATTTGTTACAATTTTATACAAAAAATTACAAAAAGTTTAGCAGTGGCAAGAGAAACATGGTTGATTTAAAAGTACTGTAACCTTTCCTTTTCCCTCTCCTTTTGACCAAAAATAGGAGAAACGGCAAAGAGAAGACACCCACCCAGAGGAAGTTTTTGCATTATTATTAGGAAAAATATTATTGCATATTATGTAATTCGTAATGGAACTAAATAATAAATGCTTTGAATGGGTGATTATTTATTTCTGTATGACCTTTAGACCGTTTGAGGGAGGAAGGGGTGGATGTCGGTTTGGTACGCTCCAATTGTGGGGAGAGGGGGTAAAGAAATTATTAAAAATAAACAGATGGTTCTTTGTGTGCGTTTTATATAATATCGTGTTACTGCATGTGCGAGTTTTGTAATAATACCATAACATTATAAATATCGCGGTCGTCGTCGTAAGTACAATATTACAAATAATAATAATAATAATAATATTAGGAGCGACAATAATAATGATTTATTATAATCGGGAACAATATAATATTATATGTTGTAGCATTATTGATATTGTCCCGTTTTGTCGTGCGCGCCTGCCCGTATATTGTACACGCGCGTACGTACGACACTAATGACGGAGACATTGTTAACACTTAGCGCATCTGTTTATTTTTGAATATCCCGTTTGTGTGTTTAATATTAATATTACGTTAATACGTATGATAAACGCGGTGACTTGTGCGGGGGATCCACGATTTGATTCGATGCTTGTGACTGACGGGGCGAATAACCGGTGAATATTTTTTTTTTTTGTAAACCGAGTAAATTTGTAGGCAAATTTGATCGCGGTAGTGGGGAAAGGGATAACGGTTCCGGAATGCCCATAAAGGCGAATGTCGATTTTATTGTTCTAACGTATTTTTGAGCACAAAACGAAAAATATTATATGGTAATTGGTAAATCTTTTAACGTAGTAAACTGTTTTTGATACAAAGTGCCGAGTGGACCAAAGAAGATGGTACTTTTATATTGATCTTTATTTCTCTCTTTTTTTTTTTTTTTTTAAATTGAAACACTGCTTTGTATAGAAATACTAGTTCAAAATTTCCATTTAGTAACCTTTTAGATCAGAATCACACCCCGGTGATTCATTAAAAAGATCATTTTTCAAATTTTTTTGAATAGAAAAAATGCGAAAATGCCATAAAACTTCTGAAAAATGTATTATTTAATTCGTTAAAAAATGTATTTTTCGCGGTTATTAATTCTAATAAACATGGACAAGGATTATTGTGTTACTACCAGTGTTGAAATTGTCTAGAAAAAAAAATCAATTATCTCGCTTAGATAAATCTTGTACCAGTTATCTAATAGTTATCCTATATGAAAAATTCCGTTATCTAGATAAATTTAATTTAAATCAATAAAAATATTAATTTTCTATGAACAATATTCAATTATTTTTCAAATTCTGAGTGGAGTGAATAAGCTAATATTTATACCGTGATGTTTAATTTTTAATACTTTTTTTATGTGTACACGCTTTCGTATATAATTACTTGTCCAAAAGAAACTTTTTGAACGCTGATTTATCTCTAGATCAGGGGTCAGTGACCTGTGGATTTGGGAAAACTACCAAAAATTTTAACAAAAAAGACTGGAAAACCATCTTTTTTAATACAAAATTTATGAAAATTTAAATATAGGTAGACAATAATATGAGAAATATTTTGAGAAATAATTGAGTTTTTTTTTTTTTTTATAAAACTACCCTCTATTGTTTGATGCGTCCCTGTTAGAAGTATTATTTGTCCTCGATAAAATTCGACCAAATGATAATGCGTAATTTTGGGAAATGCGGCCCAAATGAAAGCTCCTCCTAATATTATTACGCGTTACGCGACTGTCCGCGTCGACTGTGGTCCGATAAAAACTGCGAGCGATTAACTCCTCATCATAATACACACTCGAGAGGGACACTCGACCGTCCCGTCGTAATAGCAGTAATTTTATTATTATATTAAACGTCGTTAAACCGCCGCCGCCAGTAAAAGAGTTTATTGTTTATAAACACCGGTGCTTATTATATTGCTATTATTATTATTATTATTATTATTACGACGAAACGTGAGGGAAAAAAACAAAACAAAAAGAAACCGAACGGATCGATATTAAAATTATATGATACAGTGGCCGGGCGGGACGAAGACTTCTCGGAAAATACTTCGTCAACGCCATAAACTGTGTTGTTATTATTATTATTATCACGCCGAGCGTTTAATGAATTCGCAGAGTTGTGTTTTGTGGAAACTTTCTTTTCCTGCGAATAGGTTATTTTAATTTGTATTATTATTATTATTATTATTATTAATTTTTTTATTTTTTATTATTATTTACGACCGATAAATGTGTAGTATGTATATATATATATATATTATTAACGTTTACGGCACACGCGACTTTGAGAAAATTAATTTCGCAAAAGTGACTTTTTTCGGCGCCCACATTGCGTACTATATTTTATCGTGTACTTATATATATATATATATCTATACCGCGTGACGTTTAAATCGTTATAATATGTTTTATAACGACGTGAAAACTTTCGTTTAATCGTGCAACTTTGAATAAACGTATACGCGTTCGACCTAATATTAAATACCACCACCGCCGCCGCCGTCACTCGACTGATTATTATCAATTCGTAATGCTAGCAGCTTTTTATGAATACACGCCGAGAGTCGAAACTTATTTTTCAATCGAGTGCCACCTTAATAACTCCTATTCGCTGCAACGACTTTGATTCACTCACTAGGCGGTTTACTGGTGTACATTTACCCCCACCCTCATTCCTCGTTTCGACCGAACAAATCCCACGTGGAGAGATACTGTCAACTTATCGCTTTTGGGGATCGATAATTATTAATCATAGTTATATTTACTTATTATCTTACTTGATTTATTTAGATTGATTATATTTTGTTTATTAATAGTGTTTACGAGCAGTTACTGCTCATCCGAAGGACATAGTGCATATTGTATATTATATTGTCTTACTACGAAATATAAAATCACTTGGATACTAAAGTGAAAATGTTTGCTAGGAGAAAGATAAAAATAATGAAATAGAAGAATTAATAAAGTGCAGGTGCGGATCCAGAAATTATAAATAGGGGATGCTCAATCAATAGAACTGAAAACTAATAGCAGATAACTACTGATTACACCTTAATATAAATCTCTATGTAAAATAAATTATATATTTATATCTCTGTTAGAAGAAAAAAAAGCATTTAATAAATAAATTATCCACTTCATTTGTTTAATTTACTATAACGATCTACTCAATTTATTTTACGTTTTACATTCCGAGTGGGGTGAAGAAGCTAGTGTTTTTAAAATTATGTTTATTTTATTTAATCATATAGAAATTTTTGTCCGTAAGTTTCGACCAGAAACTTTAGGAATCAGAATTTTTTCAAATCATCAATAATTTGTTCAAAATTTTAGAAAAACTACTCAATTGTTGACAAAAACGCCTTTAAAGTTTAAAATTATTTATCGTTTCTTTAAAATTTAATATACTTACAAATTCCATTTAATGATCGAACAAAACCCATGGTGAGAAATATATAGAGCTTTTTTATAATGAATTTATCTACCTACACTTTACTGCATTTAAATTTCACCCAAGTATGGCTAGCGTTAAAAAATTTCATATTTTTAGTCAGTTAATAATTTTATATAATTTTGTGTAGTGTGGTTAATGTGACAGGGGGTGCCCGAGCACCCATAGCCCCTCTCTGAATCCGCGCCTGATAAAATGTGTGCACTTAAAGCCAAAACGAGGAATCTGTATTTGTTAGACTTGTTAGATGTACGCAGAGGTTTCATTAAACATCGTCTACAAGCATATCAGAACGGAATGGGGAACAAAGAGGGACTTTAGGGACTTTAAAATCGATTGAAGACAGTGGCTTATTAGAGAATTTATAGAGCCACGCGGGAATCCATTTGGACATTTTAATTTCACATCATGAATTCGGTTGTGCTCCTCAGAAGGTATACTAAACAGAAATTCGGCAAAGCTGAGGAACCGTCGTCGTTGCACTTGGTTATATTCGATATACATAAATCATATCCCAAAATATGACGAACTAGAATACTATGCGGTGCTTAGAGTAAGGCCAGATCAAATCACATTAGAATACCATAGGTCTGGATTAGAATGCTGATCGAATATTAATAGTTTCTTAGAGTTCGACTCACGAGTTCCGGGATGACTAACAATTTAATTAGGAGAAGTTAGGGCAGAGACGTACCTAGAAATATATCAAGGAGGGAATCATAGATGCAACAAGGTGAGGGTTTGGAGGCTTAACCTATCCAAATCTACTCCAAGTCCCCCAGATTTCATATAAATTACATAACATTATAATGCCATTAGGGAGGAGCTAAATCAAACAGATAAATATTTTAGCACTAATGGAGCTGAAGTCCAGAAGTCCAATTTATTTATTATAATTATACAATTTTTAACAATATTAAAGATTTATATTTTTTTAGTTTGTATCCAAAAGTCTATTTCAAAATTTATAAGTTTTTCTCGAGACAAATAAACTATTAAATTAATTTTCAATCATAGTGTACTCTTTTTAAATATACATTTTACATATGTCAAAAATTTGGGTTGGTAAAGGTACCAAACCACAAAATTACCCCCTTAGGTAAGCCTTTAGGGTTAGAGGAGATAATTTTATAACCATATTTTACCTACCGATTCGTGTAAGATTAAAAATACTATTAAATTACTATTGAACATACTAAGAGTACCCTTAACCCATCTACGAGTACTACAGTAGATATCAGACATGAGTTGATATATTTGGCCTAATTGGCAATTGTATTATGAAAATTTGATATGTTAGGTATGCAATAACCTTAAATTTTTCAACCGTTGTATTATTGCATCATATCTTCCACTATGAACTGTTTTTTTTTTCTTTATTTAATATAATTAATTTTATTTCACATAATGTAAACGAAAAATTCCCTTTATTTACATTATTATCGTAGCGAAGAAAGTCACTTTTTCTATGCATTTTTTTTTTCTTTTATGGATAAGACACTACGGGAAAATGTTGTACTGCATAGGAATAGGCACAACATAACTTCGGTCGTGAACCAAAACGAGTAGCAAATTTTAAAACTTTCTTTTTTAGTAGTTTTATTCAATACCGTTACTGCGGAATGACTAATAAAACGTAAACTTTGGAAATCAGTTACTTTTATAGGGCTGAAATTCGTCTACATACACTGTACTTTGATGTAAAAAGAAATTGCAATTTCAACATACATCACAAGTATGCAAAATATCAAAGTGATAAAATATAGTAAGAGACATTAGCGACATAAAAATTATTTATGCTATAAGTTTTTGCTCACAGTTATATGGATTAAAATACGAAATTTTTCTCTACTCACAATATTTTTATTTTTATGGGACTGGTGGGAGGTCTGAATTTATACATATTTTTAAAATCAAATAGCCATAAAAATTATAGTTTGGGGTTCCCAGTAATACTCCCCATCAAATTATAGTTTAAATCAATGTGGTCGCGTTTTAAATCCCGTTATAAAATAAGAACAGGAAAATGAAAATCTGATGGGAAAATAAGAAAATGATTTCTAAAAAAAATTTTCACATTTTTAAAATTTTCTTGCATTAAATTTTTTTTTATATTATTGTCTACCTACGTTTAGAATGTCATACGATTTGGATTAAAAAAAAAAAAAAATTATAACATTTATGGTATTTTTGTCAAATTTTGTGTAGTTTTCCCCAAATTTTGAGAAAACCATCGGGAATTTCGAAAAATTGCCTTTCTAAAATATCATCTAGAAAAGAATTTCGATTCGAAATGTTGTAGGTCAAAATTTTTGGACGAGTATTTTCATACAAATATTTTTTTATAAAAAAAATAAAAAATAAACTCCGTTGTAAAAACTCTAGCTTCTTCGATCCGGTCAGAGTCTAAATACACATTTTGGATTCTCACCGACTCAACTACGTCTTAAAAAACACCGTGCGGCCCCAGTTCATAACTCATTTTACTCGATACCATTTTTTTTTTCTCAAACGTCAAACAAGTTCGTCGGTGGTCGCATGCGGTCCGTCTGCAGTGCTCGATGGGACATCATATTTTTCCTCGGTCGTCATTTTTTTTTTTTTTTTTTCATTCTAAACGGCACGCGTCCGTCCGACTTGCAGACGCGTGGGTGGTGGTCGTCACGCGTACGTCAGAAGACCTCGCGATGCAGATACGATTGTCGCGATAACAGCGGTCGACTGTCTCGGTCGGCCCAAAGAAAATATATATTTTATTTTACAATATGTAAACAATGGCAATTATTATCACCCGAACCAAAAGTCTGACCAGTGGCACGACGACCGTCCGTGCGTTCTCTCGGGTCGGTACAATTGTCATTTATCTTGTTTTCTAGGCTTATTATTAATGTTATTATTATTATTATTATTATTATTATTATAAGGGACGACAGCAGCTGATCACAGCACAGTGATCGTACGATTTTGTGAGTCAGACCGATCGATTGTGTACGGGAATGTGTACGTGGGGCGACTGCTAAAAGATCCGTCGCGTCTATTGTCGCGGTGTGGTGTAAATCGTTTTCGCCACACGTCATTGCTACTACGGAACGACAAAATATTATAATAGGCACGACGAGAAACGATTTGCACCTGCCGCCGACTGCGGGTCAAAAACGAAAACCGTGTAAACTGCCATGTCACCGTGACACGTCAACTGCCGGGTGGCCCGGGTTGCCATTCGCGAAAACGCACGAAACGAATTTCATCCCGAGATTTCGGTTTTCACGTGCCCCGAGTTTTCAACAAATTACATTTTTCAAATTTTTACGAAGCCATCTGCCTAAGCACTGTACACCGGTATAGTTTATTTATTATTTATTTTTTAATTCTAATCGAGATTTTCCAGGAGGCATACGAAAGAATTGTTTTCTCTGTAAAATATGCCTATAACTTGATTCACACATAAGCGATTCGAGTTTTTTCTTCGAAGTCCAGAATAATTTCGAAAAGGAATTCGAAATGTTCCTCAAATATTAACAAAACAATAATGTGTAGAGTGCATAATATAAAGACTTGTCGATTTTTTTTTCAAACACAACTTCATACGATTTTACGTGTCATTGAAAAGCATTGAAAACATTAAATGGTTTCCAATTTTTTGAATCAGAATTCGTCTTTAGGTGGATACTTTAGAGAGATCATCGAAATGCATTTTTCGAAATTCTCAACAGTTTTTCTAAAATTTAGGAAAAATCACTCTATATATTACAAAAATATGAAAAATATTTTGGCGAAATTTTTTTTTTTTTATGGCACTAACTGCCAATAATGTATACCGGATTTTCATTTTCACATGATCCACGTAAAATACATCAACAAATTATTTTTTTTTTTGAATTTTAACGAAGCAAATATTGTTTTGGGGCTTAGTAAAGTAGGCGAAAAATTACAGAGGGTATAGTATTTCATTATAAAGAAATTAAGTTTTCTACACGTGTGATAAGGAACGATAAACTCTCCGTATAAAAAAAAAATCCCCTTGCTACGACACTGGTATAGAAAATAACCAGTACACGAGCCAATTTATCTCCGTCAATGGTACTGAGATCTGAGCACGACGAAAAAAACGGTTTAAACATTTCCAAATTAAAAAGAGAGAGAGAGAATAATTTTAAAGTAAACGAAGTACTTACCTGTACTAAAATTATAAAAAAAGTTAACAATCACGAAATATAAAATTATATAATATTGTTTGAGGATAAATATTTTTATTTTTTTTTATTTTAGAGGCACCTCAAACTGTTTTAATCCGACCTCAGACTTCGTATACACTGTGTATAATTTACTATGCAAATTGAATACATTTTTAGAGTGATTATATTGTACGTCATCAATCATACTAAATACTTATGGTTTATGAACCGGTGTCGGAGAATTCGATTTTTACACACTTCTATTGCGTGTGTACTTTTATCATACATCGAGTATAGTTATTAATATAACAGTGTTTTCGTGTGGTGTAATTTATTACGCATAACGATAACGTTAATATAAATTATTATGCGACGTATTAGCGAAATATTTCTAATGTTCATAATGCATATTTATGGTGACGAAACGTGAATGGAGGGGGGGGAGGGGGTGGCAACCGTACTGGAGAGCTTATGAGTTTAGAGTTTTGAGAAAAATACGGGGGTGTGCTTAAGCCTGTGCTCGCGGGAACGTTTCCTATTCGCGCTGACACGTCTACCTATATCATTTTCCGTGTATGATATACTGAATTTACGTGTAATCTAATGAAAAGAAAAATGAGGACTAATGTTCCCGGTAAGCAACTGCTGCAGCTGGAGGATATTTCCGTAAGAGATAAACGTGGCCTATAAATTACAACGTATGTAGTAACTGTCTAACGAAAACGGTGAAAAAATACATTTTTTGTTTACTCAGGTATAACAAAATGTACCATTACGACATAAATTACGAATATTATTTTAGTAGTTTATAAGTAAAATTAATATGACCGGAAATCGATTCAATGCCTAAGTCATAAGGTTTCTGTTTTAAACTCAATAGCTCGCTCAGTCGATGCAATTCTATGTTAAAGCAACAATGCAGGTTTGAAATAAATTCTGGGATGCACCAGTCACAATGTTATGTGATCGACTGCAATAAATATTTTTGGTTCGATACGAGATCTACAAAATATACGATCAGTTTACTTTTATTTTGAAATTAGAACTAGGATTTACGAATAAATACATATTTTTACAAAACTCAATTTGACATGAGCAAAATTTGTTTCATCGGATGTCTCGCGAAAATAACCTTACTTTTATTTCATGTATATTTTGTTATAAATACTTATTTTTACACAATATAATTTGTTATTTTCACGAGTGTTTCAATTTTTGAATTTCAAAATTGGAATTCCCTTGAACCAAAAAGTATTACGTGGAGAATATGGTTATTCTGTCAATATTTGATACTACTTCTACAGTTTGTATTAAGAAAACGAATAAATTATTGAGCTGAGATTAAATTGGATTTCAGTTAACGAAAAATGGCTTTGTTCATTGTTTAGATTTCATAGCATTTGTAAAAAAATATAAAAATTTGTCCAATGACCAACGGAAGAGACTGTTGAAAACAGTTTGTGAGAATGATTGATTTTGACGCGTTTTAATATTTTATATAATTAAAAATGTACGTCATGAACTTTGAAAAGAAAAACAAAAATGAAAATAAAAGTTTATAGTTATGAAAAAGGGGAGGGGGAGGGAGATAAAAATTTTCTCACTCATTGCTCCTATACTAAATTCACCTGTTTTGTTGGTAATTATTAATTTAAACAATATTCTTCAAACGCATTCCGAGTATATTCATTAAAAAAAATAAATACAACTTTAATTCTCCTAATAGAAAAACACAAATACTAATAAATTATTCAAATATAAGTTAAACACTCCTTTCCAAAACTTTTAAATTTGGAAAAAGATATGATTTAGGTACCTACCTATTCAAAAAAGAAAAAAAAGTTCACATTAATTGTAAAAAAAATATTATATAATTCAATATTTATGACTACCCATATTATAGTTGACCGTGTCCTCTAGTTACACAAGAACTATGACATCTATAATAATCTCAAGTTATCCATTAAAAACTATCAAGTTTTCGAAATTCTATAAACCTTACTCTTGGCATTTTAAAGTTTTTTTAAAGTTTTAAATTTCCCAAGCGTGTCGATGAGAATAGTGTTTGGTTCTTTACATTTATCTAGACTACCAGATTGGAGTAGAGGAGACTAAGACCTATATTTTCAATTTTTTTTTTTTTTTTGTGAGAGGGTATTAGTATCCATATAGCTCCCAATTTTCACCTCTAAACTAATGAAATACAATGAATCATAATGATTTTAATATTTTTTGACGAGGACAAATATAATCGTAAAATACGTCCTACGTCATTCGGCTCGCCTGTCTAATAATACAAATCTCGCTAATAGTCCGTCAACTGTGTCCGAGTTGAATCATTGTTTTGTTAGCACATAATAATGCGACGGCGGCAAAACTATAACGATAACTGGAGCTGTAGGCGTCAGCGCGAGTCACTACTATTGGAAACAGTTTGTTTCTGTTAGCAGATAAATAGGGAACTCCGAAAACAAATGTCAATATTATCACTGCTCGTTTAACAAAAAAAACACGTGTTATTGTTACAATACAATATTGCGTCGTAGGCATACACACACATTGTGATTTGTGTATTATTGAAAAGTCCATGTACAATATTATTATGTTCGTATTGAGAAAATAAATGATACGAAACTTTTGTTTATTGGTCCGCGGGAAAATGTTTTCCTATTGACTGGCGTGGGAGGGGGGGACGAAGCACCCCACCTACATCGAAATAACGCTTCGTGAAACACTTGCACAAATGTCGATAAGCCTCTCACGTCGTGTGTGTGTGTGAAAATGTAAAAAAAAAATTTTGGACATTTTTCTAACATTTTTTTTTTCTCATTTATTTTTATATTATTAACTTCCCTCGTTCAGAATCGTTTTATTGAAGAAATGATTTATTGTTTCTTTAAAATGAAATACACCCATCAAGACAATCCCACCCATCGTGCGAAGAACACCCGTCGTGCGAAGTATGTCCGGCTTTTTTTTTTTACATTGATTTCAAATTATGGATTTATCTAATAACTGCATATTTGATTAGAAAAATATCAATAGTGTAAAAAGAAAAATCAGTCAAGCATTAAATTCTCCTATCTAGTCTCTCCTCTCAAACCCGATTTGGATCACAGGGTTTGGATACAAGGTTACAAGGTTGGAAATCGTGGCCGCGGGGAGAAGACGGCGTGGCGTTTTTCCAAAAAAAAATTCACCGGCTTTGAAGTTCAACACGTTAATAGCGCGAACAATATTCACTGCACCGCAATATCGCCCGCAGCTCGTTCTCGAAACCCATCATCACTGCGTGCCATTATTATAATATTATAATATAGTGCGATATTCCACGTGAAACAATAAAACGGGTACAGGTACGTACAGTGGCGTATTTAGTTTATAGGCTTAATTAATCTGGCACCCCCACCCCTCAACCTCTGTTCTACCATCACCCGCCACCCACCCACGCAACTAAGGAATCAACAATATTCAGTCTGAACCTTTTTTTTTTTTAATTTTTTTTACACATTTTTCAAATTTGATATTAAATCTTCAAAGTAGACATGTCAAGTAAAATGTTGATTAATAAATTAGCATTTTTCAGCAATTTTCACAAACTATTGCTCTCCTTTAACCCCTTTTTACGAGTACAATACATTTAGATTTTTGTTTAGATTTTTAGATCTATCAAAATGTAAATTTATAATCAAAATATTTTTAAAAATATTTTATAAATATAAAATTCCGTAATTTTTTCATATTTAATGTTTTTTTATGTATATTTTGCCATTTTTTCTTCATATAACGTCATTCTTATTTATTATGTTATTAAAAATATTCAAATAGTTTCGAATTTCAATAAAAATCGTAATAATTAATACAATTTTCAAATATATTCTTATAATATACTGCTAACTTTTTTAATATGATTTTTATTTGTATTATATATATTAAATTTAAATATAAATAACAATAATATATAAAAAATTGTAATACCTAAAAATTCTTATTTCTTCAAAAAAAAAGATACCTTCCTTAAAAAATCCGCCCTAGGCTCCAACCTACTTAGCCTGCCCCAAAATATACCACTGGGTTCGTAATAATAATAATAATAATAACAACAACAACAACACGAGTGCACGTGTGTGTGTGTGTGTGTGTGTGTGTGTGTGTGTGTGTGTGTGTGTGTGTGTGTGTGTGTGTGTGTGTGTGTGTGTGTGTGTGTGTGTGTGTGTGT
>JAIPRM010011802.1:0-12599 GCA_025469315.1 Stegophylla sp. TES_Ste_2020 | reverse complement strand
GAGAGCTGATTTTTCAATAATAAAAAAAAAAAAAAAAAACATTCCGGTAAAAGGTGTTGTTAATGATTTCGTCTACTATTGACATTTTTGGTCTTCGGTTTACCTGTTGATAATAATCATCTAATAAATCTAATAATTAGAGAATAAATTTTCATGCAGTCCCGCGACATCGTGAAAATACGCGCACATTTGATGTATTAACGTGTGGCAGGGCTGGCAACCGTTCAAAAAATATACAATAATTATAATTCTAATTAATGACACCGGCGGAACGGTATTAATATAATAACAATGTTATTGGTATTTTTACCACAATAAAACGAGCGCGTGATACGAAGGAAAGGAGAGATCGATCGGTACAAAGGCAATCGCGATAATTATACGCGCGCGGCATTAATATTAACACTCTGTTTCGGCGCGGTATCATCATCTACTACTCTCTAATTCAAAGTGAAGTATTCGGCTGATGGATATTAATGGTATATATATATATATATATATATATTATATTATTTTAAACAATAACAGACGAAAATATTTCAATCAATCATAATACAGTTATGCAGATGACACATTTATTTTATTTAAAGCCACGGGGCTCTGACAACGGTGGTAAATCATCTTAATGGAACGAACAGAAACAAACAGTGTGCCCTCGAAATAATGTAAAACCACAATGTTACTCATTACACGTGCGAGTGCGGGGGGTGGGGGTGGCGTGTATACATAATGTACGTCGCGCATCGTGTTGTATACAATAAACATTAATATACGTTTTATAATGTGCGCGCGATGAATTTATTACGTCCAAAACGGATTCTTTTGCGAGTGTTGAGGGGAATACAGTATTATGACGGATTCTAATGATCTAGAAAACTCGAAAAACACTACTAAATTCACTAAAACACACACACACACACTTATTCTAATAGGATTGAAAACATGCATTTTTCACCCATTATCTAAAATACTTGACGATTTCAAAAACGTTTAACCAGCATTGTGATGGAAATATAATTTTAGAATGTTTTATCTCATAGTATGTTGGATTCTCGGGATAAATATAGAATTTTGAAATTACCTTGTGTGTAATAACTCGGTATTCAACTTGGCGAATCTGTCTACTGTATCCGTTATTATTAGTCACTTATATTTTAGTAATAACCACTAAGAAAGCACTTAAGCGCTTATCTCTTGTGTTATGTACGAACACTTGTTAACTTCTATCAATCATCTCATTGTAGTGACTAGTCGGTCAATTGTACAATTTATGGTATAATTTTAAATCATGGCCACAGTCGGAACCACAATAAAATGTTTATAAAATTTAAAAAATACTGACTCTAGATCAAAATACTTAGGTACGTCAGCGCTTTTCTGTTATATTTTTCGCTGGACAAATAAGGCGATTCGTAATAAATAGACGTTAATAATGTTACACTGTTTGCATAATATTTTAATACCAATAAAATATTTTTGTCCATATGTTATTCTTTCAAATTTAGAATTAATCTTCCCGCATAGAAACATTGCAACAACAAGTGTTATTAGACGAAACATTAAAGACACTAACATGTATTCAACTTGTAACGTTAGGATTAATTGAATGGTAAAAAAAATGTAATAATAATAATAATAAGACTTATTTAAATGCAATCTGAAAATATGATTGACCAATATTTTTATTTGAAAAATTCGTCACGGTTGAAAGCCACCATCAAGATGGCGCCTCAGGGCGAATGCCTCGCTCACCGGTGTCCGTCGCCATGAATTTTAATTTTCTATTATTTTACATCGTTTCTCGGTGAAATTGAAAAATAATACGTCATGTGCCTGGACGAGTGAAAACGTTGAACAAATGTTAATATGAACTATTGTACTGAGTTTATCACAAATGTATAACATAAATTCATTTGTGCAAAATTTTGTTATATCTTCTTGACACACCCTACATAAAGCAGTTTATTTTATAAATAGAAATGATTTAATGTTAATAATATTCTATAAATCGTATAAAAAGTAAAAAAAAAAAAAAAAAATGTTAACATAGAAAATTACGAATTAAAAAAATAATTTATATTGATATTTCCATGTTTTAGCAATATTTTATGTCGTTTTATAAAATTTTATCACTATACTCGCTAAAAAAAGTTTCACATAAAATATAAAAAGCGAATTCGTGATGTGCATAAGCAATAAACATGGATATAAATCTATCTCATCGATTGTGCTAAACAAAATAAAATATTTCTGTGTTGCACAATAATTGTGTAACTTCAACCAAATTTCACATTATATTTTATCAAGTCGTAAAGGATTTATGTTTTTTAGTTTTGAAAGTGACCTTCGAAATGATCGAATTGGCGACAAAGAAGTAATGCGACAATTTATCGCAAAGAAAATTACTCATCTATGTGTTTTTTTCTTTTATATAAAATTTATACAAATGAAATAAAGATAAAAAAAATAATAGTGCTTCAATTATCATTAAGTAATAACCATTAATTATTAATAATAATAATAATAATTTTTATTTTTAATATAATTATTACTACAGCAATAAAGTATAAATTTTTTTTCAGTAAAATTTGAAATTTTATACTACTTACAGTTTTAGAAAAATTCAAAATAGCCATTTTGTAAACCTGATTTAAAATTATTTTTTGTTTTAAAATATTGAATTAAAGTTTGGGTCATTCGTTTATCACGATTTTTGAAACTTTTTGAAAATGTGAGTTGACTATCACACAATAATTCAAGATTCAACATTATACACATTAAAATTCTCAAAAAGTTTAAAAAATCATAATAAATAAATGACTAAAACCTTAGTGAAACATTTTATCATCAACGCTTTTCTAAAAATCAGGTACATACAATGGCTAATCTGATACATTTCTAAAACTGTAGTATAAAATTTAAAATTTGAAAATTTGGATTCTAAAAACAAAAATTGCTATAAATCAAATGTTACGATAACAATAGTTATCTTTTTTTTTTTCGCAAGCTTAAAACAATTAACGGTACAAAAGTCGTTGCATTTGTCAAATATCGCACTGGGCCATCCTGTAGGTCAGCTGTACCTCGCAACTCACACTCCCACACCGCAATCTCGATGACCTAATTTGAAGACGTGAATAGTTAACAATTATTTTATTTCATGACATACCTTCTCAAACATTTCTCGGTTAGGTTAGGTTGTACGCCACCGCCGCCGTTGTACCGTGACCGTCAAGAGACCTTTGAAACCTACGCAAAACCATTTTGTCCGATCGTTTGTTGCACGAACGATAATATAATTTTTCCTATCGACTAGATTGATGTTGCACGCGTTATCATGAAATATTATTATTGTACAATAATAATTATTATCGTTTCCGAATGTGTCGATAACGTACTTAACACGGCCTCGTAACACGTCCCGTGACCCAGGTGATTGTCGATAATCATTGTATTTAATAATAATCCATGAGGCTGATAACGAAATGCAACTGTATACCCTGAACACAATTTTATTGTTTCCAAAAAAGTCAAAGATAAATAAAAATCACAGCGTATTTGGTCTTCAAACTCCTTTAAAAAATAATATGAAATCATTATAATATTGTTATATATCCATAAGTGCTAAGCTCGCTGTTTTTTTTTTCAATTCAACACATCCGCACCCAAGTCCCATGCGAAAAGCGACGAATACCCGTGGTGCAAAGTGTGTCCGGTTATATTAAAATTTTATTTCTTTGAACACTTTTTCGTGCAGAAATACTTATCCGAAATATTCGATAAAAGAATTTTTTTAATATTATAATTTTGCTCTAGACGGTACTTTAAAAAAGTAATATTTAGAAATTCTCTATCGTGATGATATATCTCAATGGCCTGATGTATCATAATATATGCAACTATGTTAGAAATTGTGTACTTTATTATCAGTTAAAATGTATTAATATATATATATATATATATATTTACACTACATATTTTCTTGGAATAAAGCTTTTTTTTTTAAAAAAAGAAAACGTAATTTTTCTTAAAAGCTATTAAACTTTAATCCCAACCGAAGTCTCTAATGTAAATTTATACTACACGTGCCGATCCGCGCACTTTTTCGAGGAGCAAAAAAAGAAATACCACTAAATTCTCGTCTCCGCGTAGAACTTTGAAAAACGTAGGCAAGTGGTTATCTCGCGGAAAAATGGATTTCGTGACTTACGCCGAAGTCGGAATTTCACCACAAGAGGCGGGGACAGTACGCGAAAAACGCTCAGACTTTCGTTACGACATAGATTTCATATCATAATTTTTTATGATATGAAATCAACGGTTACAATAACACGATCGAACGAATCGTTTAAACGTTTTTACGACAAAAATGTTGTAAACGGAAACCAATGTTTTCACTACCCGTTATTGCTGCAGTTAATACGTCATTAATAGGGCTAGGGACTTATAGGAGTTAGCATGTTTTTCAAAAATCATTCAAATCATACCTAAGTAATATAGAAATTCGTTTCGTAACAGCAGAAATTGTATGCAGTTCTCTTTAATTTGCATATTTAGCTCTTTTTTCGATATAAGTGCATATTTCGGTTATATTTGAATTTTTAAGCGCATATTTCACATATTTTTCAATATTTAATTTGAGATTTCTTGGTGTCGGAAAATTTTTCCCAGAATAACTGAAGAGATAAAATATTATTCGATATTCGATTTGTTTAAATGTAAGTTTAAAAGAATGAAGATTAAAAAAAAAAAATAAGAAACCTCATAAATAATAGAAGAAGAATATTAATAATACAAAATGATACAATAAAATTTTCAAATATTTTAAGATTTTACAGTAAAATTAATTTTTTACAAGACATTACTTTAGCGTTTTTGCATAATATTTTTAGAGCATATTTCGTAAATTTTATAGCATATTTGGTACATTTTTAGAGCATAAATGCATTCATATTTTAAGTTGTTTAGAGCTATAAGTTCCCATCCATAGTCATTAATGTGTTTTAGCGACAGCGTTCGGATATGATATTTTCCTCGTAGCCGGAGTGCCGAATTTCTTGTAATTTCGTGTACACGCGCCGAGTACACACAACGAGCGAGAAAAATAAAATGTGAAAAATCTATTAAACCGATTTCGTACGGGTTGTCAAAAACACCACATATTCCGTCACTCAAAATATTCCCCATAGGAACGGGCGAGGAGGAGAGGTGCACTCAGACACACACACACACACATATGTACTCGCACGTGTGTTTGTTTAGCTGTGTGTGGGTGGGCCGTGTGTAGGTGAAAATATTCGATTTCGCTGTTTGATATATCATATAGAGAATGATCTCGTGCGACCGGAGAAATTCCGTTAAAAACAGAAATTCATATGTCTGAGAGACGGACAATTTTCACGGTCAGTTTATCGCATTAGTATTAATGAATACACCCTGTCGTCTCGATGAAACCGTAAAAGTTATAAAGGTATATTTCGATAGTATATCTCTAGCTGTGTCCGTTTTTATGATTATGACATAAATTATCATACACCGAACATAACGGTGAAATATATATTATATATATATTTTTTTTAATCGCACTACGCCTACGGATACGAAACGTGAAAAATTGCCAGTCCGAATTAATGTCATGCACCCTTACCCGGGGACAGTCAACGGCCGAATGAGAGAGACTGTGTTGACGATTAGGACGTGCAATTATTATTTTTAGTGACTTGGCACTGCTGCAATGTTTCGTCGTGATTTTACATAATATAATATTCGTAGAGGAAAACCACTTTTTTAATTGGCAAATTATTGTAATAATTTCTCATCCCTAAATCATCACGGCGACATAATACCATCCCCTCCCCACTCACACACACACACACACACACACTTCCATTTCAGCGCCAGTTCTACGGGAATAATGCGAAAATATTGTATACACGAAGAGCTGATATTGTTATTATTTTGTGTTATGTAAAAGAGCTGTTATGAAATGTGTTTCGACCATTTATAAGATTTATTCTATTGTTTTAAATATAGTCTAAAGGTTTTTGTAGGTTTGATTTATTATTATACGCTGAACGCGCGCGGTTCTATATATATATATATATATATATATATATATACACGTGAATATAATAAAAATGTATTATCATTGTCGTGACGTTTTCGCATATATTATTATAAGTAAAACGACCGCCGTGCAGCAGCGGAGTAAACTTTCGAAAATTCTGAATGTTAATTTTTCTGACGACTTTAATCCAGTTGGCCGAGACCGGTGGCGGGTATTACGCGTTATTATTACCGCACAATGGTCGCGATTTTCCTATCCTTAAGTTACAATATTGCAAACACGCAATACAGTTGGCTATTAAATATATATTTTATTTAAAAACAATAAACCTATTTCTTTAATTTCAACAGTGTCTAATAATTTTGAGTCAATTATAATCAGAGAAAAGAACGCCACTGTAGACACAATGAATTAGCTTTGATCAGCGTGGTTTTATTAAAGATAGATCAATAGTCTCACTAATCAATTAGTTTTTCAGAAGTTTATATTAGATGCTTTTTCATCCGGTTATCAGGTCCATGTAATCTTTGTAGACTTCTCAAAAGCTTTTGATAAAGTTAACCATTCTATCTTTATTTCTAAGCAATATAGCATCGGTATTAAACACCCTTTTTTATAATATCTTTGATTTCATCTTACATTTCTAAGAGAACACGAATTGTTAAGCGAAAAATTTTAAATCGACTTTTACTTTTCAATCAACATTACTTTACTTTACTTTTTATTATTTAGTGATCTGAATTTCTTCAATTCTAAAAAATGTTTATTAGCCGATGATATGCAATTCTTCCGTCTTATTAAAACCCGTTTTGATACATCTCTATTACAAAATGATTTAAATATTTCAGCAAATTGATGTGAACTTAGTAAATTACTATTAAATTTTGATAAATGTAAAACTATGACATTTTCAAGGTCTCGTCAACCAATATAATATATCTCAACAAAAAAACATTCAAAATAATCCGTTACTTCGCGTGTACGATTTCTGTGATGTCTATGTAATCATTGGAATCAATCTTTCCCTTAATAAACACTTCCTACACATTATGATTAAATCTTCTTTGATATTAGGTTTCATTACAAGACATTGTAAAGATTTCGCAAACCTTAACAAATTAAAAACATGGTTTGTGTCCTTAGTCACATATAAATTTCAATATAATTTAGTTGCTTAGTCTTACTGAAAAACACGTATTCAATGCATAGATAATGTAATATTAAACATTTTTAAATTTAAATTTATTCAAATTTAATATTAAACGTACATGTAATTCTTCTTATCGAGCATTTTTGTATACATTAAATTTTCAGAATAAATCAAATAGAAGGAAAATGTGTGATTTAAATGTTTTGTTTTAACTTCTAAATGGATTTATAGTCTGTCCAGAACTTTGAGGATTTTTTAAATTCCTTTGTTCCCCTAACATTAGAACTAGGTCATTAAACACATTTTATATTAACACTCATAAATCTAAATATACATTAGCTGCTTCTATTAATAGAATGATTTCCATTGCTAATGATGTACCAATTGATTTTTTTTTAATTTCAATTATAGTTCTATTAATTCTTTTAATGTTTATGTAAAGACATTTTTTATTGAAACTGTTTAAAGTAATTTATATTTGCATTCATTATTGCACGTATCTAATATCTCTTGAAATATTGATCAGAAAATAAGAATTGGAAAGCAATAATTTCCTGAACAAATTTAATACGTTAAGTCAAACACAGCAGTGTTAATGTTTGATACCAAACAAAGACTAAGCACGGATAAATATTAATTTTCATGAAATATATGGATATATTAGTGTTTGAAAATAAAAGTCAAATTTAAGTGTTGCACGTAGTCGGCGTGTACGATCGCATGCGGTTCGTTTCGATGGATATAATTATTATTGTTCAGTGTATGCTAGGGTGACCATATTTAAGAAAATAAAATACAGGACAAAAATATAATTCATAATATTTTTAAATAAGTATTTATATATATATATATATATATAATTTATGTTTTTGAATCATGGAAAGGTGTAATTTTTAAACTACCTATTATAGATTAAATTTAAACGCATAAAAATATTATTTTGAAAAACATAAAATAACATAATTAAACTAAATTGATACTTTTTAAAATTTCTTCAAATCCTTTATTCATGAAGTATATTGTATATTTTACTTTCTAAAAAAAACTTGTAAATTCATTTTATCCAGAAGATTACTAGATTCTTACATTATTTTGTTCAATGATTTCATTTCAAAAATTTCAAAAATTTTAAATCAACAGTAAGTCAAAAAAAAAAAAACGGGATTAATATGGGACAGACTTGAAATTACGGGACAAAAACCGTCCTGAGAGAAGTTTATCGGGACAACAGGACGCAGAGCTGAAATAAAGGACAATCCTGTATAAAACAGGACGTAAACAGGTCACCCTAGTGGACGCGAATTCAAATTCGTCGTCGCCAAAACTACAGTTTTTCTTCTCGTTTACCGTCACCGTATAGACAATAAAGTGTACTCGACCGCGGAAATGCAAGTCTACTGCCACTACTACTACTACTACTACTAATACTGCTAGTGTACAATAATATTATAATAATGTACAATATCCGCTATTAAAACGTATATACGACCTATTGTTGCGTACAGTTCAGCGGAATTTCGTGAACAATGTCGTGGAACGCGCGTATATTATTTAGGACCTAATCCCGGAGACGGATGGTCGAGATGAATAATTTCTATTATTCCGATTGAATACAATTATTAACGAGTGAACGAGTGGGGAAAATTCTGTCACATTTGACACACACACACACACACACGAGGGGGGAGGGAGGGGGAGAATAAAAACAAATTAATGGTGTCGATAAAAACTCGCGCGCGTTTAATTTATGGTAAATATACCAATATTCTTATCGTCGCGGATAATCGACACGGAGCAATGACGAGAAATAACGATTTATAACTTTCGAGGATTTCCTCTAGCGCGCGCGACGTCTGTACACATTATAGTAGACGCACGCTGCTAGAGGCGTATTTTAATATTATTATTATTTATTCCAGATTATCGTTAGAATAAAATACACGAACACAACGTGACTAAGCGAATTATTGTGTGCGTTTTATCCGTCGACTTTCAATCAACACAATAATATTATGTATATATTTGTGTGTGTGTGTGTGTGTATTTATATAAATCGAAGAATAAGAGTAACTACCTGTATACACGTCGTGTGCGTTTCAAAAAAAAAAAAAAAAATGTCGTTCATAACGCGTTTAAAAACCGCACGGTCCATAATCCAAAATCTTTTCGTTTCCTCAGTCTTTACCACTCTCGTTTTGTTTTTGAACTTTCAAAACGCGAATACTGTAGTGAAAGTGGGCTACAAAATCCCAACTACTCTATTATATTATAATAACTAATAAAATTACCCAGAAATCAATTGTATAGCTTTTCTTCCGGCTGGAATTGAAAATTTATCGGCTATTCGGTGTTCTAGGCACAATATTGGTTTTAAAACCATGGGGAGGGGAGGATAGGCACAATTTAAATCTATGCTTTTAATTAGCAAATTAATTTTATTTAACCTTCAGCAAGCCGTCTGAGTTCACTGAGTACCTGCTCGTTCCGTCACGCAGAAATAAATATAATTTCCAAGAATATACATTTGTTGAAACGTTATTTCAACAATTATTAACACATAAAAATATAAATAGGATTAAAAATGTAAATGTTATTGCACTTTAAATTGAATATACTGAACTTTCAGCAAAAAAAAAAAAAAAAATGAAAAATGAAAAATGAAAAATATGAAAACCACTTTATTTATGATTTTTTATATAAGTACTTAATATAGTAATTGGATTTGAATTTTTCATTTTATTTCAAAAATTTAATTTCTTAAATTCCGAGTAGTGCTCGCGAGGATTGTTGCCTACTAAATGAAAAAACTTCTTTAATTTATATAAATATAATTCACGTTATTCGATTTGCAGGCGAATTTACCCGCTGTATACTTGTAGACAATATAAATATTCCGATGTGTATTAGTTATTATAATTATTATTCATATACGTATTAATAAGTTATTATTAATTAAAAATAATTCGCTAAATTCAATTTCATTCAATTTCCAACCTTCACATATATTATGTATTTATTCTCGCGTATTCTATAGCAGTGAGTGCAACGTAAGGGTTTTCAACTATTTTAAACTCACTGAAAACTTATTTTGTTTTATCGTATTTTTTCTATTCTAAACCTATAAAAAATTCGTTGTACAAATACAGGTTGTCCCAGTACGATTCGAAAAAATGCAATAATTTTTGTTCTATTAGTAATAATCGTAAACATAAAAAATCGTAGAAATAAACGAATTAACATTTATTAGAGATATGAGCACTAATATATATATATATAATTTTTAATTAGATTTACAAAATGGCTATTTTGAATATTTTCTAAAACTGTAGCATAAAATTACAAATTCAAAAATTTGGGACCTAAAAACGAAACAAAAAATAATGTATGCGTTGTAATAATTTTCATAAAAAAAAAAAAAAAAAAGTTAATAATTATTAATAAGACAAAAGTTATTGCATTTATCAGTCTTATTGTGTCGCCTTGCATTTAACGAATAAAATAGTATAATACATTTTATGGGGCGGAAAGAGGTCATTGTACTAAAAAGGTCACTCACCATTAAATTTGTCTAGTTGTGTGCGTTCGGATCGTTTAACGCTACAAGATACATTTTATTTTATTTTATTTATTTTTTTTTACAGTATCCACCGGCAAGTCGTCAAAACTCGGCGAAAAATAATTACTTAAAATATGGTGGAAAACGAAACGAGGAGAAAAAAAAATAAGTAACAAAGCAAAACACTTGCGAGCACATTTCGCTCGTAACGAATAAATTGTTTTAAAACTTGACTGGAAAATATTTCGTCAAAAGAGAGAACGGCTTTTGAGAAGTCGTAATCGCACGTAATTTGTCGGTTCGAATTTTCGAATTTTCTTTGCACGATATTAAACTTGAAAATTTGCATTTAACCAAAAACAAAACTCCTTACACAAAAATACCAAATAACGTCTAGTTCTGTTTTTAATGTAGTTTTTTTTTTTCGTACGAAACAAGTTTTAATACTATAATAAATATTATATATATATATTTGCGCAGTATATTAGTAGAATATATTATTTCCTATTAGTAATTAATACAAATGGCCCTTTTTAAACATAGATATTAATTAACGCGCGGACCGTAATTTCCGCGTAAAGTTTAATTTCTAATATTTTACACATTATTATTCATTTGCTACAAAACGCGTCCTTCACTCGAAAAGGACGAAAAGTAATAAATTATTATTTCCGTTTAAATGTATCACTCGTGTTTCGGGCGCGCGCCGCGCATATTTTTGTTATATTAGTTTTACAGAACTCATTATACGAATTCGAAACTTTTCAAGAGCTTTTAGCACAACACAAGTCAGTGGCGGATCTAAGATTTTCTCGTTGGAGGGAAAGTAAAATATTTATGTACAAATTGTATAGGTATACGCTTTATTCTACTTGATTAAATTTATAAAACGAGATTTAATTTTTCTTCACGTTAATAATAATTACGTGCGTTTTTAGTGTATTAGAAGTAGATTCATGTATTAAAATAATAATAAAAAAAAAAAAACTCAACAACATGATTAATTGATAACACACAAACGAGAATGCGTGAAAAAAAATATGTAAATGAGCACAAGTAGCAATCGGTTTGGTTAGTAATATGTTCATAAAACACAGAACGGAAATCTCAGGTGGTTGCTCGACAAACCGTCCGCGTCGACTTACTAAGAACTCACTATTATCACAAAAAAATTATGACCAATAATGACTTTACAAAGAGGTCGTAAAGCACAATCACACGATTTGTGGAAAAACTTCTTTTTAAACCCAGGGGGGATGTGACCCCCGTATTTACCCCTCATAGATCCGCCACTAGCTCAAGTGTAACAGCGTTAAATTACTCATAGGCCAATTTTGAAATCTTAAAAACCTATATACGGATATAGGGAAATACCGTATTTTATATATTTTTATTTTTTTTTTTTTGACTCAAACGAAGTTTAACGGCACATTAGTAGTATAATAATGTATGTTCTAACTCAAAGGAGCTATGTTAATACATGGCCGCCCAAGAAGGAGCTATACTAGACATGTTAATATATGGCCGCCCAAACTTCCCCCTCCACTACAGCCGCCGTAGTAGCTGATGTACCCCGAACCCCACCCTGCCATAGTCCGCCGCCCACCCGGAGCCGGATCAACACCCCGCTACCCACCATACCATAGCCCGCCGCCGTAGTAGCTGATGTACCCCGCACCCCACCCTCCCATAGATTGCTGCCCACCCGGAGCCGGATCAACACCCCGCCATACACCATCCCCGCTAACTACTCCTCTGATCTCGGCGCTCTAATAACCATTACATCTGTTCTAATCCTTTCCATAACGGCTTTCATTGTATTACTT
>JAIPRM010011801.1:0-12600 GCA_025469315.1 Stegophylla sp. TES_Ste_2020 | reverse complement strand
TTCAGAATCGTTTTACTGAAGAAATGATTTATCGTTTCTTTAAAATTTAATACGCCCGTCAAGAGAATACCACCCGTCGTGCGAAGTACACCCATCGTGCGAAGTATGTCCGGCTTTTTTTCAGTGCTCATTGAATAAAATTTCCATAAATATGGTTCAAGGGGGGGGGGATGTCTAGACACCCAAAACTATTACGCCACTGCGTTATAGTAAACAATAAACGATTAAATCGGAAAACGACTAACGTAACACAAAACGGTAAACGAATAAATCGTAAAACGGAAAACCTAAACGAAAACGGTAAACAAAAAATTTTTGGTAATTATTTAATATTTTGAGAACAAAATGCCAACTTTTTATTCCTTTATTCGTGTATTCGTGTACATTCAACCATAATTTGTATGTATAATTTAATAAAACCACGTCTATCTAAAATCCCATTTCAGACCACTGTACGATGGGGCGTGTGTTTCCCAATGCCTCGAATTTCCGGTTTTGTACGTGAATCAAATAAAAATGAATAAAATGGTTCACTTACGCAAGCACGTTATGAATTTGATTTAGTGTGGTAACTAATTCGTATTGTTGTGACTAAAACGTGTGCAGTTATTCGTTTGGTAAAAATAAAAATAAAAATATTATATTATAATGTGAGCGGATAACAAATATATAGTTATTTTAATTGATTTCAAAAAATAAGAATGTATTTTAGAACTTAGTATAAGGATTGATTAAATTAATGTATGTAGATTTTAGATATTTATATAGTAATATTTATGCGAGTGCTTTTTAAAAAGAATCATTTATCAGGGCGAAATAATTACTTATTTAAATCAAAATACTTAATGAAGAGCAATTTTCTTGAACGTCTTTAAAGAGGGTGTAAATAAAACATAGAATCGTTTAAAAGACAGGGTTTTTTTTTTTTTTAAAAAAGTTCTCTTTAAAAAAATACCGTGTCTAGTGAAAACGCTATTACGGGAGACAGAATCATGTTGATGTTTATTACAAAAAAACAATTAAACTTGAAGGTACATCACAAGATACATTAATGCTGTACTTAAATTGGAATTTGTATGAATCTTGTCATTTTTACGTAAAATAATCATTTTTTCTTTCAATTAAAACGTTATATAATTTGAAATTTAAAATACGCACAATATTTTCTTTTACCAATTTTCATGGAATTTGACTCTCTAAATAATTTTACACTGGTGTATAAATTATATAATTACAGCTCAAATGACGAGTAACATAAATAATACAGATTTGACTTCCTTATTATTATGTATCATATTCAATTCATTGTTTTAGGGCGAAAAATTGTATACTAGTTACACTAATATACACTAGTTATACTCATATACTATATAAATCAACTTAGATTTTTTCGTTTTTGTTAAAATCAGCTGCAGCATTTTTTTTGTCATAACGTTTTTATCATCTCGGAATCGTTTTATTGAAGAAATGATTTATAGTTTCTGGAAAAAATCAACACACCCACCAAAAGTGTCCCAACCAAGCAGTAAAGAATACCTATGGTATGAATTATATATATATTAGATTCTGAGCGAAGTGAAGAAGCTAGTGTTTTTACAATGATGTTTATTTATTTTTTTTTCTGTGTACAACTTTTCGTACAGGAATACTTGTCCAAAAGTTTCGATCAATAACTTTCTGAAACCCGATTTGCCTCTAAATAGTACTTTAAAGAGGTCATTTTTTGAATTTCTCAATTCTTCAATGTTTTTTTTGGAAAAAACTACCCAAAAATTTTTACAAAAACGACTCGAAAACCATAATTGTTTGATCAGAATTTTATGAAAATTTAAACATAGATAGAAAATGCTGTAAAAAAAATTTTGGCGCAAGAAAATTTTGAAAATGTGAAAAAAAATTTTGGACATTTTTCGAACATTTTTTTTTTTTTCTTATATTATTAACTTCTTTCGTTCAGAATCGTTTTACTGGAGAAATGATTTATCGTTTCTTTAAAATTTAATACGCCCGTTAAGAGAATACCACCCGTCGTGCGAAGTATGTCCGGCTTTTTTTTTTTGCTGTTGTTCATAGAAATAAATTATTTTTCGTCACTGACGGTATTCAAATAAAAGACTGCTATCAGCGGTTGTCTTCTTTTGATTACATAACAAAAAATTCGTATATACTACACATTGCATCTTCTCGTTTATAATATTATAATACTATAACACTGTTTGGGACATACGAGTATAATTATCTTTATCCTCCTCACAGAACGATCTGAAATGAAGTCGATTGACGAATCTGTCAGCATCATTACGAATTATTATCACATCATAATTATTCTGCATCGGGAGTCAAAGTTCTTGGGTAGCAAAAAAAGTTACGGTTCGTAATATCAATGCTCTTATACTTAACATTTTAAATTCAAATACAACTAAATTCATGTATAATAAAATAATAAATTGTCATGTATTGAACTAATTTTTTTTTTTTTTTTTTTTTTTTAATTGTATTTAAATTAGCATTACACATTTTCTGAAAACTGCACATTAGGACCAGTTCATAAAATCAACAACCAAATTTTTTTGGCTGCAATTTATTTGCGCACAATCTACAATTTTTACCAGAAATAACAGAACTCGTTTGCACGCATGAAGAAAATTAAATCCACAACTGGTTTGCGCACAATCTAATATTTTCATTTTATTTTTACCTGAAACAGAACTGTCGGGAATTAATTTGATTATAACTATGTTTTAATAAATCATACGATTATCACAACGCAAGTTTAGTCTAACGTGACAATTTATAATGAGCGTAACGTATTGTATGACTTAACATTTTATAGTTTTATTATGGATTTCGTATTAAATGTGTTTGAATCGCGACGTGGAAATAAATGTATTAGTATAAACAATTTTAAGTTTACAAAAACTCGGAATACAAAAAATGTTGACTTGAATTTTCGCTCTACGAACAAAAACTCCATAGCTATGGCTATATCGCAGCAGTGTAAAACGTAAGGCCGAGACAGAACTACACATACAGCCAAATAAGATTATAAGACGAGAACTTCAAGTAAATCAGGACAATAATTTACAAAAAAGTAGATATGTGCCTACTATTTATTCATTTTTAGGTTAATTGTTCACAAATGATTGGAACTTTTGTGCGCAAAAAAGTCGTTAAATTTAAGATTAACAGTGCACAAACGAATGGTTCTTTTGTGCGCAAACTAGTTGTCTTTTTGGTATTTGTGCGCAAACCAGGACCACCCATTTTTTTGATAGTGATATTTTTAAATCGCAACATAATAATATAAAACGAATAATATCTATTAAACAACTAGCTGAATAACCCGACTTCGCTCGTGTGTAGTTATTGCTTTCTCTAAATGAAATTCTTAAAGCAGTTGTTTATTATTTACCTTTTTTCTTTTTTCCGTCCCCTAGTAACATTCCTTAAATAAACGATGTGAATTTTCAAAGAGTTAGTTTTATAATAATTTATAGCCGACCTCTGTACGCTTCGTAGTACCAAAACAAAAATGTAATAAAAATCACATAACTTTTCCTAGAAAATCATTTTTTTTTTCAAAATTCTTTATTATCAGTCCAACACATTTGGGTAAACAATATCCTTTGTTTGTCCATTTAATATAATTCTGTCATCACGCGCCTGATCCTACCGAGTTATTTATTCCTCCTTTAAACAGCCATATTAGAAGAAATTACATTCTATTTACATGTAAAATGAAACTGAAGCGAACAAAAAAAAGCACGTGTGTACAGCTCCTAAGTCGATCAGAAAAGACCTAATGTCTGCGTACACATTTTGACAGTACCTACAATGGTATAAATGTAGTGGTGTGGCGAGTTTTCAACACACAATACTTTTGACACACACAGATTTTGAGTCGCCATATTTGAAACTATCAACTTGATATGCGTATGTATGTGTTTGTACATTAGGCTGGATCGATTTTTTCCATTAGGACGGACCGAAAATTTACCTTCCTCAAATAAATTTTAAACGATGTGGAATTTTCAAAAAAAAAAAAACACTGCGTAGAGGGGGGGTATGAAGGGGGCATTTTTGCGATTGGAGTAGCCATTTTTGAGATACAGACATTTTTTTAATTGTTCATACATTTTGTTGTTGTTTTTGGCCATGTCGCAAGGTGTGCACTTAAGAGGTCATAACTCCGGAACCACTTAATGCACAGTGTAAAAACTTCACAGAAACCATCTATATATCAATCTTAATATGCCCTTAAATTTTTATCGAAATCGGTTTAGTAGATCTTGAGGTATAAAATGTATTCAAAATGTACACTTATTTATATATATATAATTATTATTGAATAATAATATGGATTATAATTAATACATTTCGAAAATGTATTTTCTAGGGGTATGGAAATTATACCGTACATACCCTCAAAAAAGTTTCAAGGTAAAAACACATCCCTCGATAAGTGATGCCTACGTTCTGCGTGCCTTCGATAAACGTTAGTACCAAAATATAACCTGTGTGATAATAATGATTGTATTTTTTTTTTTTTTTTGTTAACCGCTTTTAAAATTATATGAATGTGATACAATAACACATAATACAGGTGTCCACTCTACAACACGGTGTCATAATAACTAACGTATGGACCTGTGTCGAATAACTGTTTTATTTGTAAGCAAATAATATATCGCCCGTTGATAGGTATTTTATTTATCAAGCACACGCAGAGACGGTTATAAGTATAGAAAAAAGCGTGTCAACCACGTGACAGCCTAGTTGCACTCGCATAAGAATGTGGCGTACGGTTGTCACGATTGTTCGCGGTGGAATCCTGTGGTGGCGGAATGACGTTAAATGTAGAAATGGACTTTCATCGAATAAAAGTGTCCTTCATTTAATAGCTCGGCGCATCCACAACGTGAATACCTGAGTACATAATATTATTAAGAGCATTAAGCACTTTATTCAAAATAATCATTAACCACCGTTAATTTGCATTTTAAAAAAATACAATTTTTTCTTCCTCTAGCATAATTTTAATATCTTCGGTACACTCTAGTTACACTTCACAAATTCTAGTGACTCAGTTAAAATACAATTTTCCTTAATCCTTCTCTTTCAATATTTCTGTGCACTTCCCTGTTTGAATACATTCTTATTTCAATATCGGTTTATTAGTCTCTTATAATTAAATATAGTATGTGTACTTATGATTATCACTGACTGTCAGTAATAATAATAAAAAGTATTGTGAATTTAGAAAAATTACTATCTGGATATCATTTTTGATTAAAAAATCAGAGACCATAACTCGAAAAGAAAAGAACCGGTTAACTTTAATAAAATAATAACTGAAGAACTAAAACCGTAAACCTTAATCGTAACCGTAATTATAAAAGTAAAATAAAATACAAATTCTTTCACAATTATGTTTTTTTTCTTTCTATAAACACATTTCGTGCAGAAATATTTGTCTAAAAGTTTCGACCAGCAACTTTTTGAATTACAACTTATCTCTTGATGGTCCTTTTAGGTGGCCAAAGCAAAATTGTCAATAATTTTCTCAAAATTTGGGGAAAACTATCCAAAATTTGACAAAAATGCCGAACACCTTCATTTTTATTCAGACCTAATGAAAATCTAAATAAAGATAGACAAACTATAATATGAGAAACATTTTGGTGCAAGAAAATTTTAAAAATCTAAAAAAAATGATAATTTTTTTCTAACACTTTATTTTTTATTTTTTCCATTTTCTTTAATTATTAGATAAATAAAATGTAAAATACACTAAAGTGAAGTAAAGCATAAACAAGAAACCCTGACATACTTCACATCAGGAGCGGATCTTGAATGTTTTGATAGGATGAACTCATATAAATAATTGTATAATTTTAATTATAATTAATAATACATATTATCACTTTAGATTTTGAGTGGAGCAAAGATGTTTTAATATGATTTTTTTTTTTCTGTAAACACTTTTTCATAAGAAAATACTTGTCCAAAAGTTTCAACCAAGAAATTTTGGAATCACATTCGCCTCTAGATGGTATTTTGTAGAACTCATTTTTCGAAATTCTCAATTGTTTTCTCAAAATTTAAGAAAATTACTCAAAATTAAAAAAAAACGCCTTTAAAACTATCTTTTTTCTAATCCAAACTTTATTTAAATTAATATCTAAATTGACAATATCTGAGAAATGTTTTGGCACAAGAATATTTTAAAAATATGAAAAGACAATTTTTAAAAAAAATTTCAATCACTATTTTCTTTTCAAATTTTTTTTTCCTCATTTCAGTTAATATTAGGATTTAAACTGGCTCAGTACTAAATAATTCTTTTTGCAATATTAGAAACATTAAAATTTTTAAGTAAAATCGTCTTTTATAGACTGATGCTCCATTTAGAATCGTTCTATTAAATAATCATTGATCGTTCCTTTGAAATTTAACACCCCCACCAAATTCCTCTCGAAGTGTGAAGAATGCTCATGGTGCGAAGTATGTCTGGCTTTTTAAACGATATTAGTAATATATTTAATATAATATTGATTATATATCACACTCAAATATAATAATTTTTAGGTTAGTTATTATAGTCATTAATAAGAAAATAATATTTAAAGATTCTCATATTTTAATGATAAAATTGCAATCTTTGTTTATGTTATACTCGTAGTTCCATAGTGCTCAACTTGTTTTAGATTCTGAATGAAGTGAAGAAGCTAGTGTTTTTACAATGAAGTTTATTTATTTATTTTTTTCTGTGTATAACTTTTTGTATAGAAATACTTGTCCAAAAATTTCGATCCATAACTTTTTGAAACCGGATTTGCCTCTAGATTGTACTTTAAACAGGTCATTTTTTTGAATTTCTCAATTCTTCAATTTTTTTTTTGGAAAAAACTACCCAAAATTTGACAAAACGACTCGGAAACCATCATTTTTTGATCCGATTTTTATGAAAATTTAAACATAGATAAAAAATCCTATAAAAAAGATTTTGGCGCAAGAAAATTTTGAAAATGTGAAAAAAAAATTTTGGACATTTTTGAAAAAAAATTTTTTTTCTTATATTATTAACTTCCTTCGTTCAGAATCGTTTTACTGAAGAAATGATTTATCGTTTCTTTAAAATTAAATACGCCCGTCAAGAGAATACCACCCGTCGTGCGAAGTACACCCATCGTGTGAAGTATGTCCGGCTTTTTTATCTTTCTAAATACAGTTTAAGCAAATCGGTATTCATACCTATCTTATTAGATGATCGCTGATTAAAAAAATAATAAAATTAACGAGAGATAATTGACAGAGGGGGCACGTGCTACTGTGCTCCTCCCTTGAATCGCACCACGCGTATTCTTCGATCTACTAAAATGACGACTATTACTGTTCTTTATACTACTAACTTTTTTTCGTTCCGAGTTGTATTATTGAAGAAATGATTTATCGTTTCTTTAAAATTCTAAAAACCCACCATGAGTATCTAATCCGAAGAGCGAAGAATACTTGTGGTGCGAAATATGTTCGGCTTTCTTTTTTATATTTTTATTTATATTCTATGTCTAATATCTCATCGTCATAATTTCCAGTACTTTAACGTTGTCGCAAGTCAGTATCGGACTCGGAACGCTTCTGGTTTGTTTTCATTAAACGATGCCAACAGTGTGCAAGTAAAAAAAATCATATCTGTAGCTGCTAGACGTCGTGAAACCACTTTTACGTCAGTACTTACCTAGGCATAACAATATATTATTTAGATAAATTTACACTTGTCGGTATGTTGGTAATGACCACGTTTCCACTTGGACGGAGATTAAATCCGGCCGGGCCTTGGCCTGCATTCGTTTAACAGAACATGAAGGTAATTAATTAATTCGATATCAAGATTGATGATATTAATTACTTTTTTCATTGAAAAATGAAACATATGCTTTTGACGGTAAGAATAATAATAATATAAAAAAAAAAAAACATTGTCGGTAATAACTAATAGGAGCTGCTTGTAATTATAAGTGAATGCGTATTTGAGAACATTGAGTGCTGTATTTTGTGTATAACAAGACTTTTACAATATTATTACCCTCTCGTTTGCACCCTCGTTTTATTACCTGTTCGATGTATGACGTCCAGAGATCAGGTGATGATAATGACTAAAAATTCAATAAAACATGTAATCTCAATCTCAAGAGTTTAGGCGCTCGATGTGATAAATTTTATGTACTAAAAATATGAGTATAGAAAAATCAATAACTTAAAACATAATATTTTCAAAATTGTAATCGTTCACAAATGAATGTGGAGAAAAATAAGTAAATAAGATAGTTTCATTTATTTTTAATTTCCGACCTACCGATCGGAAAAAATGACATCCGAGGCTTGTACGGAACTTCGACTGATCGAATACAAAAGTGGGAAAGAATTTGTAAACATAAATAAAACATCATATCGGACGAATATTATCCGTTTTATGTAAATCTAAAGTGCTACATTTGTACAGCGTTCGTACGTACTCGGTAAATATTCAAGAATATATGACTGCATAAAATGGAAGAGGCGATGGAATATTCAAACATTTACATTTACGTAACTGAAAAAAAAACACTCCTGTTTATTTGAACACAACATTAGTATATTGAATTGTATTTAATTTTTTAGAACTTTTTACATAAATGTGCTGTGAAATTAAGAAATAAACAATTGGTTCATCCCTTCTTTTGAAATCACCCCATTCTCTGTGTAAAAAAAAAAAAAAAATTAAAAACTGATTTATTTTCCTTTTTTAATCATTTTTCCAAATAGGAGTATGAAAATCTTTGTAATTAAGTTCATAATATAGTCACGATATTTTGAAGATATTCAATTTAAAATATATATATATATATATTATATACGCTCGGTTGAAGTTGCCAAAAACAGTTTGGCCATCCCTGCTCTAGAGTCTAGACAACAAGGAACTATACAAAAGAAAATCAATAAAAATGTATAAAGATAAATTTGAGTCTTGACTTGTAAAAAACCCGATTACAATAATTCAAAATTACTGATTAAATGAAGTCATTTTTTTTTTACATAGTTGCGAAAAACTGATAGATATATATATTATATTATAATTATTATTCTTCTTGTAGTTTCAATTTAGAAGTATATGGTGTGTGAAAAATAAAAATTGTGATATTTATTATGTAAACAAATGGGGAAAAAGTATATAAAAATATAGCAAATGCGAATACAATGCAAAAAAATCTGCCCTTGGGCGCATTTATTCTTAATACGCCACTAAATATCAAACAAACAACGTGCGTTCGTAAATTACATTACATTCGGGTTTTCACTCGATTTCCGTGCAACGATTGAAATCATCACAGACCTAACCGGGAAACACAGCAGACGAACAAAACGTGGAAGAAACGGATATTGGATGAGATCGTGACGTGACCTAACGTAAAAGCTTCTGCGTGTGTTGATTGTACGTATAGACGATTTCTACAAACACTTTACTGCGTTATAGATGACCAACCGTCCAGATGTGCGTATTACGAAATTGGAGGACTCCAATGCAACAATGAAACAAGTCCATATTTTGAAATTATTCAGGAGACATGTTTTATTTCACCAAAAGTTAAAAAATTTATTATTTTATTCGAAAATTCGAAATAAGTATCTTTAATTGCATATTACGAGTTGAGTAAAATTAATTTCAATTTTGAATACATTTTTATCTTCTAAAATAACTTGGAAGTATGAAACATATGGACTTACCTGGTTTTTTGTTCGTTAATTGTAATACATTTTTCGAAAGCCAAGACAAGTTCAAATACAAGCAAAACGTCCAGACAAGTCCGGACTTAGCTTGTTTTTGCCCATAATGTTATAAGTCCATTTACTCAATAATCATTGGACTTGTCTTATTGTCGAATATAAATGTAAATAAAAAAAAAATCTATATACGATAACATCAAAAAGTGAGTTTCGAAAAAAATTGGATTTGTCTTGTTGTTGCACGAAGCCCTTCAATTAGTACTTGTGCATGACACGAACTATATCCGTGTTCTTTACCGGCGTTGAACTCGTGTAATCGCGCTCAGAATCTTTGACCGAAATCCAAAAAGAATTATTTTACTAACAGCTTACTCGACTCGACATACGTTTAGGTAGATTCCCGAACGTGATGCCAGTCACTTATTTGTCTACTTTTTTCTCCACGATTGTGACCGAAATTAATGTAACGACAGCCAGTCAGCTAACTTGAAAATACTCAGTTTTTTTTAACAACGAGATGACATTTCTGTGAATGCCTTTTTTCATCGCCACGCTGAATGTTCAGTAATATTCTGTGATGAATGCAATTGTACAGTGAACAAACAGAATTTTTTTTAACTATTTAATACTGGTATACGTACGGTAAACGTTACATTGCAAATATATTTTGTTTTTGCACGGAATTTCGTCGTTATCCAATTTTGCTTAATGAACTGTTTGACGTTTTGAATACGAAAACTTATATTGACTTACGATTTTCGAAAATTCGTCAGGATAATTAGACATATATGTGAGAAACCGTAGAAAGTTAATTTCAATATGCTATATTTATTTTCAAAGAATTGTTTCTGCATTACACTGTTATTAATAATGGGTGACAATATATTAGTTTTGGATTTATACCGATATTTTGCCATTTTATTAAATTTTTCGAATGATATTCTTCGTTTTTGAAAATAATATTGAGACATTTTTAAAAAATACCTCTTTATTGTACCATCTGGATATGATTTGTGATTTTGAAAATGACCATTTGAAACGTTTGGGTAATTATTTTTTTACAGTAAAGTATTTACAAAAGGAGAAAAAAATGAACATCACTGTAAAACCACTAGCTGCTTTCGGTTCACTCAGATTCAAAAAAAATCTCAACCAGTAGACTGTTAATAATACTTCCTCGTTACCATTTTAATCGGAATAAAAAATTCATGTCTTCATCGTGTGTTACACTTTTTTAAACACCATGTGCTTAAAATAAACGTATTTTGAAAGGTTAATATTTGTTTTTATATTATATAATGACGTGTTCCAAGTATATGGCTCAAGAAATTTTTAATTTATTAATTTAACATTTATAGTTATGCTTAATTTAAAATATTAACGACAATGATATTAAAATGTAACTTAGATAATGATATCGCGTGTTTTAAAATAATATGTATGTATTTAAAATATTTATTCTTTTTTGTATATAATATCATCAAAAAAGAAAATTCAAACCTTATTTTTAAAGTTATTTTTCGACTTTTTTTTCGGAAGATTTGTAAAACTTTATTGCTTTATTTTAAATGCTATTCCATAGTTCTTTAGCGCTTCAAAGTCTGCAGTCTAGTTATAATATTACGTATACTAAATCGCGTATACAGTGCGCTCGACGCCTCGTAACACGCGCCGGTGGAGACGTCTCTTGTATAATAATTAATAATTAATTATTATTACGGGTAAATTATTTTTATTATTATTACGCTATAAAATTATTTTAACGTTAATCGCTTGTCTTCTCAGCTACATAATATCGTGTTATCTTTTTCTTTCTTCTTTTTATTTCGTTACGCGCATGACGTAATAACGGGACGAAGGATGTAATAATGATTGTAAAAAAAAAATGTACCGTACGCGCGATTAAAACAGCTAACGTCACCTCAGACACACGTCAAAACCCGCGTGCGTGCGCGTGTGTATGCTCTCGAATTAGGATAATAATATAATAATAATTGTCTCATATCATATTATTATTATATTTGTATCAGTGGCGTATTTACATACAGGTACGTGCCTGCAGCGGCGCATTTTGTGGGGTGGTAAATTTTTAAAAGCCTTTATTTGTTATTGATTGATGTTCTAATCTGAATGTTGACATTTTGGAGTTTAGCATTTTTTTTATTTCAAATTAAATGTACACATAACATAATCGGTAACAAGATTTCTATTTTAGTTTTTGACAACATAAATCGTAGTTATATAACAGGGGTGGCCAACATGAATATGTTCACGAGCCGCATGGATAAATAAAATTATGTCGATGGCCAAAAATGTCTTTTGAATCTATTTTTAGTTAATGTCATTGAAAACGGATGTCCGATATCAATCAGATTGCAATAGATAAGGCACTTCGCGGAATAAAACTGTTAAAATTATTACGATTTGATGGTGTTGAAAATTTTAAGTAAAACTGTCGCTCTGTTGCGAATTTTCGTCAGCATTTTTCTATTTTAAAGAACCCGAAAATTAATAACTGTGCACAGAATTTAAAATCGATGTTTGGAATGACATATTATTATTTTTATGAATCACTTTATTGGACATTGAAAATAATGAAATTTAAATATCATTCAAATTTAATTAAACATCATCGAAGAGAATAACTTCCGAGTCAACCTCACATCGATAAAAACCCATTTCTTAAGCTCATGAAAACAAAGTATATTATGAAAAAAGCGGACATACTTCGCACGATGGGTGTACTTCGCACGACAGGTGGTATTCTCTTGACGGGCGTATTATATTTTAAAGAAACGATAAATCATTTCTTCAGTAAAACGATTCTGAACGAAG
>JAIPRM010011800.1:0-12600 GCA_025469315.1 Stegophylla sp. TES_Ste_2020 | reverse complement strand
TCTGTTTTTAATTTGTTCCCAGATTATGTATCAGAGCAGAATTAATTTTTGCTGGATTGTATGATAATCTTTGGTAGAAGTAGCAATCATCTTATTCATCATGTTGAATTTGTCCAGGCTATCTTATTATCACTGCAGTGAAGATCAGAAGTATTGGTACGATAACACACCAATAAATGTTTTAAAAGTTGAAATATTGGATTGTTGTGAGAAACTAATAAAAATTACTAAGGGACTCGTACCAAGATGTACATGGGACATGACGATGTGCTCCACTGCTGCAAGTAATGGTCATCTCGACTGTTTACAGTTTGCTCGGAGTTTAGGATTTTCATGGAACTCAGACACTTGTATGGCTGCTGCAAAAAATGGACATTTAGATTGCCTGGAATATGCTCATGACAATGGGTGCCGATGGAATAGTGGTACATGTTATTCCGCTGCAAGAAATGGGCATTTAGATTGTTTGAAATATGCACATAAAAACGGTTGTCAATGGGACGAAGATACTCTGAACTTTGCTGCGAACGGTGGCTATTTAGATTGTATGAAATATGCACATATAAATAATTGCCCATGGGATGTAAGAACTTGCATGTTAGCTGCTTATAAAGGTAATATAGAATGTTTGAAGTATGCTAGAGAGAACGGTTGTCCTTGGGACGCAGAGACCTGTAAATGGGCTGCCAACAATGGTCAATTGGTTACTTTGTCTTACGCTCATGAAAATGGGTGCGCATGGAATACTGAAACATGTAGTAAAGCTGCAGAAAATGGTCAGTTAGTATGTTTGAAGTATGCTAGAGAAAATATGTGTCCATGGGACAGTAATACATGTAAATTGGCTGCTCTTCATGGTCATCTAGACATTTTGAAGTACGCTCACGAACATGGATGTCCGTGGGACGAATTCACTCCTTTCTGTGCTGCAGAAAATGGACATTTTGAATGTTTGCAATATGCTTTTGAAAATGGTTGCTTATGTGATGAAAGAACATGTTATGCAGCTGCAAATAGTGGAAATTTGGACTGTTTGAAATATCTTCATGAAAACGGTGTTCCGTGGAATAGTTTTATTTTCAGTGGCATTGCAGAACGAGGCCATTTAAACTGTATGAAGTATGTACATGAAAATGGATTACCTTGGCATTCAGAAACATTATATTGGGCGGCGTTGAATGGGAACTATGAATGTTTGAGATACGCACGGAAAAATAATTGCCCTTGGGACAAAAAAACTCAAGTATGGGCTACTTATCATGGAGGCTTTAAGGACATTTTGTAATATTATTTATTATGTTATATGACAAATTAGTGGAATATCTATATAAGTACTTGAGAAAAAATTGCTACTCATTAAATATACTTATATTTGTGTACCAACAATTTGGTCTTAATTTTGTCAAAAGATTTATTAATATTCAAATATGTTCTCACTATATTTTTAATTGTGTTTTTCATCATTTACTAGGAATAATTAGTATATAAATCGGAGAATCATCAATGGTTATTGATTCTAGGGTTATTGCATTATCAATTTTATAATTATTTCTTTTGTAAATATGTAGTTTATGGACAATTGCCACCATTCCAAATACATGTAATTATATCAGTAGTTCCAAACCGGTAGTTTTAATTGAAAAATATCTTTATTTTATGTTAGAATGACTCGTGTTCTAACTGTAAACAATTTATTATAAAAGTAAAATTTTTTGAATTTTGAAATCTTTTCAAATCTATTTGGCATAACTGTTAGTATGATTGTAGAAAATATTCAGCTCTTATTATCAAAAATTTAAAACTATGTTAAAAATAAACTTATAAAAATGAGAAATTATACAGTACAGTACGAACAGTCGTACAGAAACGACGTTGTCCGCTTTGTAACGTTTCTCTTATCTGTTGCCTGATTATTTTTATTACTACGTGTTCTAATAGCTCTAATCCATTCACGCGATTGCTGACTTAAACTTATATTCTCTTTCTGCTTTTTATCGCAATATTATGAACAATCCACAAAAATCCAAAGCTGATACGCCGGCTAAGAAGCCACTCAACAGTTCAAACAATGAAGTTATCACTCTGGATAATGTCTGGTCTCTTTTATCGGTAAATATGTATGACACCGGTATTAAAGACATCAATGTTAAACTATCTAGTTTAGAAACTTACATTATTGATCTTAAAAAATCGTTGAAAAATTTGTCATCTGACTTATCTAAATTAAAAGAAGAAAATAAAACCATGTCATCAGAAATTAAATCATTACATGAAAGAATTACTCTGCTAGAACAATCTAATACATCTATTCAACCACCCGATTTTGATATAGTCAAGGAATTTCGTGATAGAATGTTAAAAGAAAATAATCTCATTTTATTTAATGTAAATGACTCTGAATCTGAAGATTCTACCATATCTATCAGATTAGTGAATGAAATCCTTCAGGATTTATCTAGTCCAATCGGAGCATCTAATGCTAAGCGGTTGTAAACCTGAGATTCGCCCACGTCCTATTTTGGTACAATTCAATTCACCTTCTGAGATTCATTCCATTCTTCGTGTCAAATCAAAGATTCGTAACAGCGCTAGATGGAAAAATGTTTCGATCAGTATGGACATGACAGAAATTCAAAGACAACACATGAAGTCTCTCCGTTCACAACTCATGGCCAAATGGTTAACCGGTGGTACAAACTGGTTTATTAAATATATCGCAGGAACTCCTAAGCTTGTTCAAAAAAACTAATTTGTCACCCCAAGGCTTATCAATTTTGTAATTTATTAAATTCTATAAATAAATGTAATAATGTTAGTATTTTTTCTGGTATGTATCAAAATGTAAGGGGCCTCCAGACTAAACTTAATTTACTTCGTATTAATATTCCTTGTTTAAATTACGACTTTTTTGCATTGACTGGAACGTGGTTATGTGATTCAATTCATGACAATGAACTTTGTTTTAATAGTTACAATGTTTTTCGATTTGACCGTAATCACCTTACGAGCAAGTATAAAAGAGGAGGAGGTGTTGCTTTGTGTATAAAAAATAAATTTCCTGCTTTGAGATTAATACCTTCTACTTCCTATATCGAACACTTATTAGTAGAAGCTACACTTAATCGTATGACTAAAATTGTCCTAGTTGTTTGCTACATTCCTCCGTCAAGTCCTTTATCTAGTTATATTAACTTTATAAATTCTTTGGAATGGTTACAGTCAACATTATCTATTAATCAAAAAATATAAGTAATGGGTGATTTTAATTTACCTTCAGTTTCCTTTACATCTGATAACACTGGTCTTCATGTTAACGGTATTACCTCTGAGAGTTCAGATACACTATATGATTTTTTTTCCGAGAATAGCTTTTTACAGTTTAATCACATAAAAAATCATAATATGGGATCCCAATTAGATTTAATTTTTTCCAATATAATAAATACCTTTGTATCTTTTAGCTCTGATGAATTAGTCCATTTAGATATCAATCACCCTGTTCTTTCTATTAGTTTTGAATATAATGTATTAAATGAAAAGCCCCATGTTTCTAGTTATAAACATAATTTTAAAAAGGCAGATTATAAATTAATTACTAAAGCCTTATTTAATTGTGATTGGTCTAAATTATATGAATCAAATTGTATAAATTTTGCCACAAACAAGTTTTATTGTATTAATATATATGTACCAAAGTATAGTAAAAATCCACGGACATATCCAAACTGGTTTTCAATTGATCTTCGTAGATATTTAAACAAAAAGTTAGCTGCTCACAAAATTTATAAAGCTTCTAAATCGCATACTGATTACATTAAATTTTCTAGCATTCGGAAAAAATGTAAAATATTAATTAAAAAATGTTGTTCTGATCATTTGATCCATACCCAAAAATCACTTATCAATAACCTTATATATTTTTGGAATTATGTTAATAAATCTCGGAAGAATACTGATATCCAAGCTTCTGTTCACTATTTAGGTAAAATTTCTGATAATCCATTAAAAGTTGCTAACTTATTTAGTGAATGGTTTTCATCTGTTTGTGTAAAGTCTATTACTTTTGATAAGACAGTGTTAAATAATATCCAAGATAGTGTTGATATTAATATGATTGACATATCGATCATAGACGTTTTTGAGTCCTTATCTTCGTTAAATTATACTTATTCATCAGGTCCTGACTGTATCCCTTCTATCTTTTTAAATAACTGTCGTTGGGCATTAGCTAAACCGATTCATAATTTATTCAATCTTTCTTCAAAATCTGGTATATTTCCAAAGGCCTGGAAAATCAGTTTTGTTACTCCTATCTGGAAGTCTGATGATAGATCATCAGTCACTAACTATAGACCTACATCTAAATTAAATATTATACCAAAGCTTTTTGAAAAAATTCTCGAATCAAAATTAACACATTTATTTACTAAAATTTTTATAAATGAACAACACGGTTTTCGTCGAGCTAAATCTACATTAACTAATTCATTAGTATTTTACTCCTATTTAGTAGAAACCGTTGTTTCAGGTGGTCAGGTAGATACAATTTACACTGACCTCCATAAAGCCTTTGACAAAGTAGATTATGGTGTTCTTCTGGCTAAATTATATAATTATGGTCTAAGAAACCCATTATTGTCGTGGTTTTCATCGTATTTAAGTGAACGCTCACAATTAGTTAAAATAAATAATTCTGTTTCTAATAGTATTATAAAGGTAACATTGGGAGTTCCACAAGGGGGTCATTTATTCCCTCTACTCTTTCTAATATTTATAAACGATTTAATAAATGTTTCAACACATGTAAATTTTTACTTTTTGCGGATGATATGAAAATATTCATGCGTATCCGTTCTACCGACGATAAAGTTTCCCTACAACAAGATTTAAATCAATTTTCGTTGTGGTGCTCTCTAAATGGTATGTCACTGAATACCTCTAAATGTGTTCATATATCATTTAATCACTCCAAATTTCACATAAAATCTCAATATTATATTGATGACATCCCTCTTCGCTCTGTTAATCAAGTACAAGATCAAGGATTTATCCTGACGACCGATTTATCCTTTAATGCTCATATAAATTCTATATATGGGAAAAGTCTTTGTGTTTTAGGGTTTATCAAACGTACCTGTCACGACCTTAATGATCCTTTGTGTTTGAAAGTACTTTTTTGCTCATTGGTAAGATCAACACTTGAATACGGCACGGTATTATGGAACCCTAACCAAACATATATGATTAATAAATTTGAGAAGGTCCAGAAAAAATTCCTTAATTTTTATGGATATAAAGCCAAGATATTTAATGTTAACACGGATGTAATGGCCAACTTTGTGGGCTTAAAATCACTTAAGACTAGGCGAATGGTATTTGATGCTACTTTGTTTATAAATTGATGAACGGAAAAATTGATTGCCCTGAATTATTGCAAAAAATTAGTCTAAAAGTACCCTCCTTTAATTCTAGACATAATCTAGCTTTTGCTATACCCCAGTCAAAAAAAAACTATTTCACTAATAGTCCGGTGTGTCGCTTACCAACAGTGTGTAATCAAATAATTAATTTCGATTTTTTTTTGATTCTATAACTATGTTAAAAACATGTATTTATAATTATTCTAATAATTAATATAGAATTTTTTGTCAATATGTAATAATTTTGTTATTTACTGTACTCTTTGTACCCCTTGGGGTGTAATTAATTATTTATTGATTTTACGACAATAAATATTATTATTATTATTATATTCTGTATTTATCCAATAAGTAGGTAGTTAAATTTATTCTGACTATAGTTTATTATGGGTAAAAATTTTAAGTTTCTAGAACTTATATAGACAAAATAACTAAAATATTAAAATCATTTTACTGAATACTTTAACAATTTTATTTGATATTTTTTTGTTTTTTAAAAAACTTAAGTATTTCAAACTATATTTTCTTTTAAGTACCATGTAGTGCTATTTCCTGATCTTTAAAGTTAATGAACGAAACTTTGATTAATTTCACTATACAAAAATCAGACTTTGCATCATAGGTATTCTTTGCTCCTTAGGTTTGTAAATGAATTAAATTTTAAGAACACGATAAATCATTTCTTTTATAAAATTTGAGCAGAGCTTCAGTATATATGACATTAAACAAAATTACTTAAAAGTAATAAGAGTTTATTATTATTAGAGAGATACTCTTGGCAGCCATGTTGAATTTTAAAGAAGCGATAAATCATTTCTTCAATAAAACGATTCTGAGAGTAGCTTCAAATAATAATAATTGGCGATAAGGTTATAGTTAACAAAACATTATTTAATAATATTGGGTACTTGATAATTGTGTGACTGCGTGCGTGTATGTGTGTGTATGGGGTAATAAATATCCTAATGAAAACTGAAAAATGCAAAAAAATCTATTTTTATAAATTAATAAATTGTCAATCTCTCTGTAATTAGTGTAATTGGCATTTTGATCTTTTTATGGAAGTACTTGGGTTTTGAATTATTTAAGAAGTAACTTTTTTCCAATAATAGGTACATCGAATAAAATTCACAACATTTTTTCAAATATCCAGTAATAGTCCAATAGTATTAATTAATAACAAAGTAATCCATGTCTATTTTTATTTATAGTATTTAATATTTAGAATAATTTTTCCATATTTTTTTTCAATCAAAACCATGATAATATTTTAATTATTCGTCCATGAAAATTTTTCTTACACCAAAATATTTGTAATATAATTCTCCATAATATATTATATGTACCATGTTTCATAAAAACAGGTTGAACCATTTTTTTTTTATTTGCACTTAAGTGTGTAATTTTATGTAAAACTAATGAATTCTGTCAAAATGCTAACTTTCAACGGTTATATAAAAAAAAGTTGACTTAAGATTATTGAGAATTTTTTAGTATCATTGGTTATAGATATGAGTGTGTTTGTATTAAATTTTTAGCTCTTATTATCCATACACTAAAATTTTATGAAATAAAAAATGAAATACATATAAATATTATAAAGTGTGTCAGTATGATTGTTCGTACTATTTGACTTTTGTTCTACTGTATTAATAATTTTCAACTTTTTTTTTTTTTGAAAATTATACAATAATAACACATCATTTTTTTAGGACTCAAATTTGAAATATTATTCTACAGATTTAGAAAAAATTTAAAATAGCTATTTTGTGTATCTGATTTTTAGAAAATATTGGTGCTTAAATCTTTAATAAAGGTCATTTTCTATAATTTCTTTTAAATTTTTAAATATTTTAATAATATTGTTAAATAAGTCATATCACCAAAAGAGGTCATATAATATACCATTTTTATACCGTATTTGAAAAAATTTGTAGTTATTCACAAACTTAAAAAAAATCATAGAAAATAAACGGATTAACCTTTATGTGAGATTGAAGCACCAATATTTTACCAAAATCTGGATTTTCCAAAACGGTTATTTTGAATTTCTTCTACAACTAGTAAAAAATTTCAAATTTGAAAATTGGGTCCTAAAAAAAATGATGTATACGTTATTATTGTAGCGCAATGCTGTGGTAATAATTTTCAAAAAAAAAAAAAAAAGTTAAAAATTAGGTATCGTATTTGTCAATTCATACACCCTTGTATAATTTATGTGGGACACTCTGTATAATTTATAATAATATAAAAATTATGGATTTATTCGTTTGGTTTAATTTTTTTAATGGACAATACTGAGTGTGGTATCTAGAATTATATAAACATGTTAAATTATAATACAAATATATAATTAATATATCCTACAGGAAAAAAAAAAAAGAGTAAAGTAAAGTAAAACAAAGTATAGACATGAAAGCCGAACATACTTCGCATCACTGGTATTCTTCACTTTTCGGGTCAGATACTATTGGTGGGTTTGTAGAATTTTACAGAAACGATAAATTATTTCTTCAATAATATGATTTTAAACATGGGAAATTAATAATATAAAGAAAAATAATAGTTGTAATTTTCAACTCGCCTACTAAGAGTATTTGATCTGAAGAGCAAAGAATATCCATGGTGTGAAGTATGTTCGGTTTTCATGTCTATACTTTACTTACCTTTACTTTGCTTTACTTTATTATACGTTATTTTACTTAACTTTTTTCTAATTAATAAATAAAGAAAAGGAAAAAAATTAATGAGAAAAAGAAGTGTTAGAAAAAAAATGTCCAAAACTTTTTTTTTCACATTTTCAAAATTTTCTTGCCATAAAATAATTCTAAATTTATTGTCTACCTATAATTTTCTATATTTTAATTTTCATAAAGTTATGATCAACAAATTATGGAATCCGAGTCTTTTTTGTCAAATTTTGGTGAATCCCCCCTCCCCCCATAAAAACAGAGAAATGAAGAAATTTAAAAATTTATCTGTCCAATGTACAAACTAGAGACAAATCCGGTTTCAAAAAAATGCTGGTCAAGACTTTTGGACATGTATTTTCATTCGAAAAAGTTTTTACAGAAAAAAAAAATAGACATCATTGAAAAAATACTAGCTTTTTCACTTCATTCTGCAGAATCTGAAAAGAAAAATAGCAGTTAATCTTCAAACATCTGACATGTAAAAATATAACGTAGTTATGTGGTAACTGTAAAAAATTGAGGGGTTTACGCGCCCTCCCATTTTCGCCTGTATGTAAGTATTTCGTAAGTCAAATTATTTTGTTAAAAAAATACATGTAATTTAAAAAGGTCATTAAAAATATTTTTGAAACAGTTGAAATCTATAAGACCATCATTAATTTCGGACAAGCGATAAAATCCAAGAAAAGCAATATTCAAGTCACGGTAAAAAAAATCCATATTATGTAATATATTAAATTTCATTGAGCACCGCTTCGCTTCGCAACTCTGTTCGCACCAATCGCACCGCTCACTTCGCAAAATTCCTCTAGCTTGCTTCGCAAACTTGTTACTCACCCCTCGCGTTTCGCGCTCGATTCAAATCGATAACAATCCTTGGCTTGCTGCGTAAATTGGGGAAATTTCAGATTGATAATTGAATCGCTGTGCAACATAATGAAACGCCATAATATGTTGGACGTCTCGATAGCATCGACACAATCATTAATGCTGATAAAGATTTGATTCCTATCAAATATTCGTCCGCTATTCGTATACTGCTCTTTTATCACGTGTCCGCAATTCATATATTACCATTTTGTCATTTTGACCTGTGTCTGCAACTCTAATGGTTTTTACGACTTTGTTCGCAGCTAGTAAACTCCGCTTAATATTTAATATCGAAAATTAAAAATTTTATTGCATAAAATTCATAGGCGCGATTTGGGTCAAATATTTGGGGGTGCTAGATTCGTGCCGACTTATGTGGTCGGGGGCGGGGCTCCCCCCACACACACCCTCATACCACATTATACCTTCTTTATATTAATTTTTGAATTATTATTATTATTATTCATATTCATATTTCATAATATAGGTACACATTAATTATTTAAAAAGTAAAGCATATACAAGAAAGTTGGATATACCAAGGATATTCTTCGCTCCTTGGGTCAGCTGATACTCTTGGTGGGCGTGTACAGTTTTAAAGGAATGATAAACCATTTTTTCAATAAGACATTTTTGAACGAAAGAAGTGAATAATATAAAGAACAATAATAGTCGTCATTTTCAACACACCCACCAAGAGTATCTGACCCGAAGAGCAAAGAATATCGGTGGCGCGAAGTTTGTCCGGCTATTTTGTCTATAATTTACTTTACTTTGTGTAATTTTATGTAAAACTAATGAATTATGTCAAAATGTTAACTTTAAACAGTTATAAAAAAAACCGGAATTACGATTTTCGAGATTTTTTCAGTACCGTTGGTTATACATATAAGTATGTTTATATTACATTTTCAGCTCTTGATATCCGTATATTAAAATGCTATGAAATAAAAACTTTCAAAAAATGAGAAATTTCGAAATTTTTTAAATTTCCGTACTTACATCAAAATTGGTTAAATATTTTTGAAATATTATGAGGTACGCGCGTGATTATTTTTAGTAGACGGTGAAAATTTCAAGTTTCTATCTCTATTTTTTTGAAGTAATTACTAAATAACTACAATTGATTTCAAGATAATATTTATTTCGGTATTTCCAGAAAAATTTGTTAGTCCTTTTTCCGATTTTTTTTCAATCAAAACCTTATAAAATTTGCAATTATTCGTCCGTAAAAAATTTTCTTTTTCCAAAATATTCGCCTAGTAATTTTCTATCTATCTCCAAGTTTCTTAAAGATTGGTCGTACTAATTATTTTTTATGTGCGTTGAAGTTTGTAATTTTAAATAAAACTAATGGATACGGTCAAAATGCCCAATTTAAACAGTTATAAAACAAAAAGATTGACTTACGATTTTTAATATTTTTTCAGTATCATTGGTAATACACATAAATATATTTGTATTATATTTTAAGATCTTAATATTGAGATACTAAAATTTTATGAATTTTCAAAGTTCTGCACTTATCTTAAAATTGGTCAAATGTTTTTCAGAATTGTATGAAGTGTGTGCGTGATTATTTTTAGTAGTTAGTGAAAGTTTCAACTTACTAGTTTTATTATTTTTTCGAAGTTATGTTAAAAAAGTAAAATCGAATTTATGAAAATTCAGGTTATGACTATTTTTTTTACCGTTTTTTGTCAATTTTTGGGGAGTCTGGACAAGTGATTAGAAAAAGTATTGAGAATTTGGAAAAATGTTTGAAGAGGGGGCTAGATACTAAATAATGCATCCTATAGGTACAACTAAGTGAGGGATAAGAGGGGAGTAGCCTCCACAAAACTACTCATAGCCACCCCTCTCTAGATTTTTTGAAAATTTCTTAAGATTAATGTATTTTGCGGGGGCTAAATCAATAAATAAACATTTTGGCCTCCTTCCCACAAATGTTTTGTCCTAATTGCGCATCCATTTTTTTTATCTAGCTTTTTCCATCTAATATACAGTAGTTCGTAATTTTTTAAATTAAATGTATAAAAATGTTTTTAGATTCTGAACGAAGTGAAGAAGCTAGTGTTTTTACAATGACGTTTATTTTTTTATTTTTTTTCTGTATACACTTTTTCTTATAGAAATACTTGTCAAAAAGTCTTGATTTTTCAATTTTATTTTTTTTTTTTGGGGGGAACTGCCCAAAATTTGACAAAAAAGACTCGGAAACCACCATTTATTGATCCAAATTTGATGAAAGTTTAAACATAAATAGAAAATAATATGAGAAACATTTTGGCGAAAAAATTTTTTGAAAATATGAACAACTTTTTTTTTCATTAATAATTTTTTACTTTTCTTTACTTCTTAGACAAAAAAAAAAAAAAAAAATTAAAGTAATGTATAGACAAGAAAGCCGGACATATTTTACACTACGGATATTCTTCGCTCTTTGGATCAGATATTCTTGGTGAGTGTATTAAAAATGACGATTATTATTGTTTTTATATTATTAACTTCCTTCGTTCAGAATCGTTTTATTAAAGAAATGATTTATTATTTCTTTATAATTCTTCACACCCACCAAGAGTATTTGACCCGAGGAGCGAAAAATATCTGTGGCATGAAGTATGACCAGATTTTTGTTTATATATATATATATATATATATATACATGAAACAATTCAATTTTTTTTGCTGCGTTTACAATGAATGTACAATGAATACGTATATTTTCATGAAGCATATTTATTATAGTATATAATAGGATATCCATTACGGTATTTAATTAAGAAATGATTTATCGTTTTTTTAAAAGTCTACACATCCACCAAGAATATACCCAAAGAGTGAAGAATACTCGTGGTACGAAGTATTTCTGATTTTTTAATTACCTATTTTTTCTTTAGAAACACTTTTTCTCATCTAAAACGTTTTCAGATCAGTAGGTTTATTCCATAGGCGCAACTAGGTGGGGACTTAGGAGGGTTAAGCCTCCTCAAAACCACTCATAGCCTCCCCCTAGATTGTTTGAAAATTGTTAATATAATTTATGGGTGCTAAATCAACAAATAAACATTTTAGCCCTCCCTCTCCCTAATGTTTTGTCCTAATTGCGCTAATGGTTTATTCTATGTTTCCGGCCAGTGGCGTGCCTAGCGAGTAGACGTGGTAAGCCCGGGCCTACCTTGTTTTGTTTTTAAATAGTTATTTAGTCCCAAAAAAAACAAAAATTTACATTTTTTTTTTTTTTTATTTCATTTCAGAACAAAGATAATTTATTTATTACCCATTTATATTAAGCTTTTATTCATGTTTAAAATAATTCTTTCTGTCGTTGTATTTTATTTTGAAGTGTACAAATTATTTTGGAAATGATAATTATTTTTCTTATCAAGTAGTAAGTCTTAACTTCTTAAGTATTAGTTTCCTACAACTATGTATTCTTGAATGCGTGGTGCGCGATGCGTGATTGCGTGATCACACAAAATATGAAGTGATAAAAAAAGCGGACATACTTCGCACGATGGGTGTACTTCGCACGACGGGTGGTATTCTCTTGACGGGCGTATTAAATTTTAAAGAAACGATAAATCATTTCTTCAGTAAAACGATTCTGAACGAAG
>JAIPRM010011799.1:0-12600 GCA_025469315.1 Stegophylla sp. TES_Ste_2020 | reverse complement strand
ATTTAAAAAACTTAATTTTTCTATAAAAAATTATTTTTTAGTTTTTTGTTCTTATTACAGAACGTTTTCCTTACTACTGAATACTAACAGAATATGTTGTCTTTATTATAATACATCATACGTTCATTATAGGTGTATATTTATGTTTGTGTGTTTAAATTTTTCAACTTTATTATGTATATTTAGTTATTGGGCCTCAAAATATTTTATTGAAAATTTATGGGCCGCACAGCAAAAAAGGTTGGGAACCGCTGTTCTAGACGATCGTCAACTCGCCACAGAGGATATTTTCTTATCAGTGAAGTTGGATTATGTCAACTTCAAAGTGCCATTACTCATAAACTATTCGTTTTCACCAAATTATTTTCTGAGAGACAAAAATTACATATTGATAAAAAAAAAAAAAAATTTGCATGAGCCCCAAACTAGATTTATGTCTGAATTTTTGAATTTTTATAGAAAAAACCCTGAAGTAGCAATATTTCCAGAACTATTCTCAAACATTTTCAAATCCCATTGCTAAACTTAAATTCCCCACTTTTCTATAGATTTCCAGAAAAAGTGACAACCCTTGACGAGCATCAAAATAATCTATTTCTCATATCCTAGTATTCCGAGATGTTATTTTATACAAAAATAAATATGTACCTTTTAATAGACGAAATTATTTTAAAAAATATTTATTTCATACATGAAAAAAAAAGACAACAAATAAATGAATCTGATCAAAATAATTTTTTTTCATCATTACAAAGTATATTAAATTATTATACTAAGTCATTTGTTAATAAAATAAAACAATATTTTACTTTGCCATATAAACTGTATATTGAAAATAGTCACAGTTTATCCGTAAAAAGGACAGGAGTCCAAGTGATATACAATCTCTTAAACATAATTAATATATATATATATATATATATATATATATAACTTTATTTTTTACAATATTTGTTAGCACGCACACACGGCACAATAAATTGCATTACAGATCACAAATTCAAACAACGACTCACAACATAGTATTAATAATAATTATTAATACATTTATTGTTCCTAGATAATTACTGGTATATAGCTGTACATGTGCATAGATTCTTACTATTTTTACGAACCACTGAAATTATACAAAATCAAAGAGATAATATATATATATATATATATATATAAAATGTGTATATAATTAAGTAGTATATAATATCATATTATATATTTTTGCTTACATAGAGCTTTGATGTTCCACTGATTTTTCTCTAAAATTAGATTTTAATGAATTTGTAAAAATTACCGCATTTTCATCAAAATTATCTTCTTTTTGTAAAAAGAGGCAAATAATAATTTCTAGCAAAATAAATTGTTGATCTTCACACTCACATTATAATTTTCTACATAAAACTGTGAATAGAAAATACAGATGAAAAGTTGAAAAATAAAAATAAAAAAAAGTAATTACGATAATTTTTATATAAATTAATATTTTTATTTCAAAATCACATGTGTAGAAATATCATTGTTATTTTTCATTTATACACTACTTAATTTACATTGTTTAACAATTAAAAAAAAAAAATTATCATGGATATTTTGAGTACTTATCCAGTAAGAATATAATAAATCACAGAATGACTTACTGAATTTGTTATATTTAACTATTGATTATATAAGCAGTTAGGGCATTTTTTGAGCATCGCCACATAAAAATATATGTAAGAATATAATATGCATTATTATACCTATATTACAATTTATATACATAAATATATATATATATATATATATATATAATTTTTTTTTTTACAACATGGTGTTTAATTAATAATATTTCTAGTCAAATAAATAAGCTGATATCAACACATAACTCTTTTTAGCACATTCAATATGTTTCATCATTTATTTATACATTAAAAAAAGATATTCATAATCTGCATTTATAAACATTTAAAGTAATCACAGTTAATAAATACATGAATATAATTGAACTCTGAACTTAAGATAATTATGACATATACTTAAAAAAGTTTATTATCGAGAAATATTGCTAGTAATATATTATTATATTGTAGTAGTAATATTTTTACTGGGACCTAAAAGCCCAACTCATAGGTCATAGTTTCACTGCATTGAATTGGTTACCAAATTGACAATTACAAAAGATTTATATTCTACAGTAATACAAATAAAACAATGAATTAAAATAATAAACGTTAATACATATATACTGAAAACAAGGATAAATTCTTTTTACAAATGAGACATATAATTTAATTTTAAGGAATGAAAAATTGAGGTTATGTTATATTGATGATCAACCATCTTCTTTGGGAGGAGTGAACCAACCTAAAAATAAAAACAAAAATTAGATTTGGATATCTTATTGTTTTACTGAAATATTAAGATGACTTATGACAATTAAATAACAAAACATTTGAACAATACAGAAATAAAAACAATAATTATCATAAAGCTGGCCATAAATTATGTACAAGGAGTATTCCCTGCTTTAAACCACACGGTCATCTACTTGACTTGTTATTAATTCTCTAAAATTTTATTTTTGGATTTCATTTGGTATAATTTGAAGCATGATTTTTTTAAATTTTTTTTAATACAGTAATAAATTTGACTGTATATAAATATACAGTCAAAAAAAATAAAAATAAAATATATACACACACACACACACACACACACACATTATTAAGTGAAATAACATACCATTTTTTTCATGTATCTGTACCAGAGATTTAAAAGATTGCTGTGCTCTTGCTAACGAGTACTGACCCTAAAAATAAAATTTTTTATATTACTTATTGGTTTTAATTGTATAAATAACACACTTTTTTTTTATAACTCTTACAAATATATTTTAATCAAATATAAATTATAACTTACAGTAAACTCTGATTTATTATAATCACAGATAAAAATATCAACTGGATTTTATTAAGGGAAGCACCTGATAATATTCTTTTTTCTTAAGTTGCTGAATTTAACAGGTATACCTATGGTTAAAATTAGGTTTGAAATTAAACTACAAAATGTTTAAAAAAAATGTGGTCGAATTCTTTTGTCAGTAAATAGCATTTCAACATTGAAATTTCACATTTTGAGTTCCTCTCCACTTTTTTATATTTTACAGTTAGGAGTCTGTAACTTACTTTTTGAGCCCGTATTACAATTCAAAATGCATATATTTTAGGGTGATAGACATTGCATTCGAAGTACATAATTTGTTTCATGTAATAGACTTCAAAAGTGAAACTTTTATTTTTGCATTATTTTACTTTTTTTTACATTTTTTGAAATTTAAATATATAGTATTTATACATAATATGACATAATAATATAAATATAACTAATTCAAAATACCTATTATTAATGTTTTTTCTGATTTTTCCTTAAAAACCAGAAAATCACTATTAATCTTTATCCTCATCTAGAATTTATAACTAGAATTTAAACACAATCTTAAATGTATATTTTGGTATAATACAGCCCTCCCAGTCAATTTTTCAATTTTCAGTTTTTTTTTTAATTTTCTCATAAAATATATTTTATAAATTTCCTGATAAAATAAATTAAAATCAAATGTATAGAACATTTTTTTAAGAGTATTTATGGTTTTTTTTCAGAAGAATTTTTTGATGATTTTTAATGCATTTATTTTTGGGTTCTACTTGTAATATATAATTTAGACATGATATTTGGTGAACTGCTGGCCAAATTTTAGATTCTGAGTGAAGGGAAGAAGCTAATGTTTTTAAAATGATGTTAATTTTTTTGTGTTAACACTTTTTCATATGGAAATAATTGTCCAAAATTTTCAACCATCAATTTTTTAATACTAGATAGTATTTTTAAGGGGTCAATTTTTGAAATTCTCTATAGTTTTTTTCAAAATTTAGGAAAAACTACCCAAAGTTTGACAAACATGCCTCCGAAACTATCTTTCTTCAATTCAAACTCGTGAAGAATAATTTTTATTTGTTATAACAAAATTTATAATTTTTAAGTAAAATTGTCTTGAATTAATTTAGCTCAGAATCGTCTTGTTGGAGAAATGATTTACAGTTTCTTTAAAATTCAATACCTACACCAAAGAACATCCCACCCAAGGAATAAGCAACACCTATGGTGCTAAGTATGTCCTACTTCTTTATATAATTTTTTTGAATTTATTCGGGTATAAATTTACCTCCAAGTCAAAATATAGTTTTTCTTAAATAGTTTTTTATTATTCTAAATAATAATAATAAAAAAAAAACTCTAAAACACTATACAGGTATTACTAGAGAGTATTGCTAATACTTACGTCCCTCTTGGTTAGAAATAGGAGGGTAGTTTAAAATACAACTATGAAATATGAATATTGCTGCTAACTAGTAATCAATCCACTCCAATAGAATTTGTTGTTAAATCAATCAGTCAGATATTTTCCCTTATCAATATTTTTTCAATTTACCATAGTTTTGTGAGGAGTTAAAATAGTTATATCATATAATACTTTAGTCAGTCAGCTAGTTTTATTTTTTTACATAGATTATATTAAATAACTTTTATATTAATATTGATATTAACATACTATTGGATACATTGACTGTGATACCTGGTTCATTGTTTTTGGCATGCTAAACTGGATCCTAGCTTTTCCTTTAACTAGTGTAGCTGCGATTTGCATGATAACTGCTTCAACAGTATACGCTGAACTCCACCCCTGTTTGGTTAGCAATTCCATACATATTGCACCACCAACTAGGACATAGCCACCTTGTATAATGGGATGAACTACTCGAACAAACGGTGGTTCAAAGGGATAAGTCTCTTTGAATGTAATGTTTAATAGTACAAAGTCTTTTCCTTCTTTCTCCTTTAACTTTTGTAAATCATGATACAAAGCAGAATCTGGATCAACTGTCATTAATTTGATATTCCACTCATAGATGCTGTCACAAACAAGTTCCACATTATACATTCCTAAATAATACAAAACAAAAAATAATTATAGACTTGAGTAATATTATTATTTTAAGTTTTTATAAGTTGTTTAAATAAACAGTAAAATGAAAAATTACATTCATATTCTTAAGAAAGTTTATATTATTAACTCTACATTTTAGATTCTAAGAGGAGCGAAGAAGCTGGTAGGCAAGTGGCTTTACAATGTTTATATATTTTTGTTTTATTCTTTTTGTGAAACATCTTTTCACATAGAAATACTTTTTCAAGTTTCAAACAGAAACTTTTAATACTAGAATTCACATCCTGGTAGTATTTTATAAAGGCAATTTTAAAAATTCTCAATACTTTTACTAAAAAAATGGAAAAACTATAGACAATTTAGTAAAAACGGCAAAATATGATGTGAATGGAATTTTTAAAGAAATTTATCTTGGTAATTTAGACAAAATTTGAAAAAAAAACTTCCAAAATTTAACGAAAATGCCTCTGAAACTCCTTTTTTTTTAATCCAAACAGTGTAAAAATTTAAATATAAATAGACAACAATAATATTAAAAATATTTTAGTAGAAGAAAATTCTTAAATAAATTACCATCCTTTTTTGCTCATCAAACATTTTTCCTGTTCTCAGTTAAAACTGGGAAGTAAAACTGGCTGAGTAAAATGTATATTTTTTTGGAAATTTTTTCGCAGTGAACTTATTTTCTACATTTTTATTCCATAAATCTAGATAATTATGCTTGATAAAGATAAATTAAAACCTAAAAGGCCGAGCATGGGTATTCTTTGCCTTTGGGGTGGAATATTTTTTATACTCAATTTTCCAGTATGTTCTCATTGTTTCAAAAAAGTTATTGAGAATTTTGAAAAACAACCCCTTTAAAATATTACAAGAATCTGACTTCTGATCTAAAAAGCTGTTGTATTTTAATGAAAAATGATAATAATTTTATTTTATTTTTATTATTTTAAAAGCATTAACTTCCTATCTCCATTGAAAATTCTAAAATCAGGATCCTATTAACGACACAAATGTATAAAATCATGATTATATAGTGCAAAGTAAGTTCTATGCTCAGGGTCGTAAATAACAGCCTAAAGAGGTGTCCTTTTTACAAAAATCTCATGTAAATCTTAGGAAATTTTTTTTATGGTTTTATTTTTATTTTTGCTGTACTTTCATAGATTAATGTGTGTCCCAGCAAGAGTCAAAAACAACTGAATACCATTATCATAATTGATGTCACATCACCAAGTTTAAATAGAAAACAATCTACAAATTCCTAAAAAAGTTTAAATCATTAACATTCATGTTAAATAAACTTATACTTATTTCTGCTCCTACTTTATACATCGTTAAAGGCTTAATAAAAATATAATATTATAATCATTTATTCAAAAATAAAATTATTTGCATTCTATGATTTCATAAGATTTATACTTTTGTAATTAAATAAAATTATATTCTTTTTTGTTAATTTTAACACAAAGAACCACATCATTTTGTGAATTCAATGAATCAAAATTAATAGCATATACACCTGTGGATTTAATTAATTAAAAAAAAAAAAAATTGATAATTGATATGTATTACTTAATAGTTATTACCTTTTTTAAAACTATCAGATCTGTATATATCTCTAAGCTCTTTCATCAGACGATCAGTAGCTTGAACAGATCCAGTAACAGCTCCTTTTAAGTAATCTTGACGTTGGTTTTGTCGTAATCTTTCTAAAGTTTCTAAGTGTTGAATTTCCATATCATCAACCTAAAATTTTCATAATTAAAATAAATTAAATAGAACAACAATTTGTTTAAAAATAACTAACTTGTTTTTTAGTGGATTCTGGGATAGGTTCTTCCATTTCAAGTTGAATATATTCTTCAACTTCTTCTTCATCGTCATCATCATCATCTTCCTCATCTGTAAGTTTACTAGAGCAAGAGGTAGAAGTAGATGCCCCTGAACTGGAGGGCATTTGTATCAGTCTTTGTAGTTCGGACGGTTCAGATAAACAATATGTACGGCAGAGTTCACTTATCAATATTCCAACTTGGTTGATAACCTATAAAAATTATTTAATTTTGTGGTTGACAAAATGAAATTTATACCCATCTATAATGTAATTTCCAGTTATACGAGACTACAGCTATTATTGTGACAACCGTCCAAGACTACTATAATTGTGATTGCGATTTATCTAAAAAATGTAATTGTTTCTCACGGTGCAAGTTTTATATTATTTGTAACATAATAATTTTATTCTAGGTCATGTTTTAACAACACATCAAAATTTATTTTAAAACTAATTTTTTATTTAGCAAATACTGATATAATGGACATTTTGAAGCTTTGTTTGGTATATTGGTATATTTAGAAGTTTGTGGTATTGATTTATTTTTAATTTTGTTCTTGTTTCATCTTTCACGCCAATTCACTATCATAATGCCATCTACATACCACTTTCCGGTGCTCCAATTATTACTACATCAGGTAAAAAAGCTATTTGCTTTTGAATTTAGTTTTTTCTGTATATTACAGCATTTATAAATATGAAATATTTATGTATCCATTGGTTATAAGTAGTTTAGTTTCTCTGTATCAATCATCATATGGTTCGATAAAATGAATAATTTAATAGGAAAACAGAAAATATTGGTAGTTTTGACACAATAGACTTGACATTTTTCAAAAAATTAGTTAGTTTCATATAACAAGAAAAAACTTGTAATTTTATAACAGCATTGTATATTATAATTAGGGTACGGATTTCAATGTAAAATGCATATTTTTTTGGAGTGCTCTTAGACAATGCTTTCCAACTACATAATTTGTTTCATGTAACAGACTTCAAAAGATAATTTTTTTTTTTTTTATTTTACATTTTTCAATGTTGTTTATTTTTAGTGCATATTTTAGAATATTTTGATCATTTTAATGCGTATTTAAACAATATTTGATTTGAATACATAGTATGTGTAGATAATACAAATCAACAATTTAAATATAGTTAATCCATTGTTGCCAATCACAAGTAAATTATTCAATTTTTTAATAAAATACATAATATCATAAATTTAAAAGAAGAATATTTTTAAAGGGCATTTTCATGGTAAAATGAATTTTTATAGACATTATTGGCTGTTTTTTTAGAAATTTTTTTGATGATTTTAATGCATTTAAATTTGGGCCCTAATTATTATTAATCTTAAGTTGATTTAAGCCTAAACATGTTTTTACCATTTAAATAACTATAGTACTAGCAAATTTTTATTTTATAATTACTCTTTACAATTAATTTGTTTTATCTGTTCGTTTAATCGCTTTTAGAGTACTGTTTTTTCCCAAAGTTCCTAGGTGAAGAGTTGATATCAATAAGGATGCTCTACTCCATGGTCTCACTGCTATGTCTTAAAAGTTGTAAGAGAGGATTGATGCTTCCGAATAAAATAATTATTAAAAGACCTAACTGGTGAGACAGTGGTGGCATTTCAAGTATAATATGCATTAAAAAAGGGTTTTACAAAAATACTAATAAGTGTGTTATGTGTGACACTCTCCCTAATTTTCATAGACTATATCATATTATATCAAGGCCATAACTGAAAATAAATTTTTGGAGGTGGTCCAAAAACATTAATTTTTTTTTTTTTACTAGTTAAATTATATACTTTTATCGAGTTATCAATTTTTTGAAATTTCTAATTTTCCCAATTATGGCCTTGATACCTTATGCCATAATTCTCTGTATTTTTTCTTTTTTTTTTTTGGAAAAACTATGGAGACTTCAAAAACTAATAAAATGTTCTATCAGAAATATATGCGAATACTGTTTCGAAATGTTTTCAATTAGAAAAAATAAATGCAAAAAAGGAACAATAGCTATAAAGCTATTATCAAAATATTTTACTTTAGTTTTACACAAATAATAATTGCAATAATATTTGCAATTATATAAAATAAAAACCAAATTTTTTTAGAAACATATTATTATTAGGAGAAACAGCCATGTCAAGATTCCCCTGCCCCTACAATTTATAACTGAAATATATTATGTATATTGACGTCAAAAATAATTTTAAAACATTATGCAGAAAAATTTAGAGGATGGTCTGGATCCATATACCCGTTACCTGACAGACAAATTATATATAATTATTAAAATAAATACATACACATAACACAAGTCACAATACAAGTTCACAGCATAAGCAAATGGCTGTAATATTTCTGAAAAGTTTAATGTTCATTCACGTGTTCTTCAAGGGGGCTATTTATCTCCCTAATTGTTTTTATTATTTTTTAATGACATTCTCAGTTATTGTCAGTATTCTTTATTTGCAGATGATTTAAAAATATATTCTGTAGTAAATAATCAATAATCAAAGAGATTGCTTGAATTTTCAACGAGATTTGGATAATTTTGATAGTTGGTGTAAGGCTAATTCTCTCTTATTATTATATTGATAAGTGTTTTCAAATTGCTTTTACTCGTAAAAAATAACCAATCATAATATATAATTACTCAATAAATGATAATATTTTAAAAGAAGAAAATTATATAAATGATTTAGGAATTACTCTTTCCAGTGATCTCTTCTTCACTAGAAATATCACCACAACTTATAACTAGGGATGGATTGAACATTTATTTTTTCCAACTAGAACTTGAACTCAAACTACCATTTTTACTCGAACTGTTCAAACTCGAATCTGAATTTTATTCGAACTATTTTCGAACTTTTGAACTTTTTTGAACTTCAAAAAAATTAAAACATTTGAAAATTTATCAATAATAACAATATTAGCCGTCTTTATAGATGTTGTATTAAAAAAATCTGCTGATTAAACTATTCGAAAATTCCAACTCGAACACACTAAACTCGAACTATTCGAGCTGTTCGAACTTATTTTTTTCTCGAACTTCGAACTGTTCGAATTTCTTAAAGTTTAAGGTGTTTGAGGGTTCGAAGAGTTCGAGAACCCATCCCTACTTATAACAAAGTAATATGAATGTTAGGATTCAAATGTAGAAATGGCTAAAAATTGAATGATCCACTCTAGTGGTAAATTTTGTAATGCGCTCTCATACATCCGATTTTGGAATATGGCACAGTATTATGGAATCCTTATCAGTCAAATTTAGCCCATGAATTAGAAAAATTTTAAAATCATTTTTTACGCAATTTTAATTATAAATTCAATAATCTAAACAACTCAGGTAACTTATTAAGTGTAAAATTAAGCATTGAGGAGAAAATATTTGGATGTATGTTTTGAATATAGCATTGTGTATAATAATATTAATGGCTCAGAATTACTATTGAGTATATTGTTAATCTTTTAATACTAAAAATAATTTATTATTTTTTATTACATTCAATCAAAATTATAGCTATTATTGACATCTAAATTATGATTTGTAATGAAATTAAAAATTTCGATTTATTTTTTCATAATATTAATCAGTTAAAAAAATTAATTATATTTTAACTATAAATGTTTAGTACCTATTAGCATGTTGTATTTATTATGTTTAATCTTAAGATTTCTTATCTACCTACTGCACTATTTGTTCCTCAGGGCATTAAATGGAAAAAAAAAAATTAATATTAATGCACATTACGCTAGATACCTAACCATCTAAGGAGATGTGTAGAAGAAATGAAAATAATATAAACATTAGGTAAGTTTAGACTTTTGATATATATATATATATATATTTAAATTAATATATATTACCCACTTATTTTGTGAAACAATTAGTAATAAGCAGTAATAAATTACTATAAAATGTATTACTAATAGTGAGTTATATTCATTTAACAATAATAAACAAATTTAATTAATATGATATTACAATAGTCTTTTTCAAATTTAATTAAAAAATGTAGAAATGTGTGCATATTATGTTTGTACGTGCTTTATAAAGGTCAAAACTCGAAAAAAAAGAATGAATATTGGTATTGATTTGTTAGTTTTTGTGACAATTATACTACAATCCTACAAATAATAACTCAATCAAACCATATAAAAAAAAGTTTGATATACTGTAGGCATAGGTACTTAAAATTTATATAAAACATATGTTTGACTAATGAGAACTGATTTTGAGTATCACAAAGTTTAGGGGTGAGATGAAAATAAATATGTAGGTAACAATTTACAAGGAAGCGAACAGTGGTAACATTGTTACCAGGTATTTATTACACAATTAAGGACACAGTATTCTTCTTAGACACAACAGTACTCACATGATTGTTATGTCCGGTTGTCTGACCAAGCTTTTCAATAGCGTTTGTCACTTTGCAGTCATCGGTGTCTGCAAACCAGACGGGTGGAGTACCGGGATACGTTTCCTGTAAACAGGCGAAGTAATGAGAAACATTCATTTTTGATATTGTTTTAATATTAGATGTATTATACAATGATTAGATGTGCTCACCGTGATATTGCCAATGATTTCAAACTGTCGACCGGTCGGGCCGACAAATTTGCATATCACCTCGTCAACGGTGGCAGTATGCACCTGGAAACGGTCATGGTCCTTGGGAAAGGTTGACTCCAGCACTTTGATCTCTTGTTTTAAAACGTTTAGGCAGGCCATTATCAGCCGAGCATCGACCCCGCGGATCACGTCGATCGTTCACGACGCCGTCTCACACACACACACACAAGCTCTAAGGGTAGCCGACTGACTGTTGGTAGCACGAGTCTTCGACGGCGAACACGACCGGGCAAGTTTCGTCACAGCCGTTTCGTCGGCTTCGGTCCATGTTCGGAGTTTATTCAGAGAAGCGCGCGTGCACGGTCTCAGGTACGCTAGGTACAAGGAGATCGCGGCGACACGATGACGTCCCGAGAAGGCGATAGAAACCGTGTAATTACCCGTTAAAACTCGCGACACTGACGTCTGACAACTCCGATGCTGGTGACCGACAGAAAGTTGGAACACTGGCTGATCAGTGACACGGTAACAGTCTGCGGGTAGTGTGTGCGATACAAAGCTGAATTTTGATGATGGTTTCTCACTGTCACTGTTGCCGTCTGTCTGGGAACATTAAATATAATATAAAAAAAAAAAAAAACAAAAAAAACAAAAGAGAAAAACGTGGGGAATAGATAAAGGAATAGTGTATTATTCTGTAGTCTGTACGTATGTCATATACATATTATACACTTGTATTGTGTGCACCGTCAACACCACCACCAACCACCACCGTTACAGTAGTATTTATTATTATTATTATTATTAATATTTTCCTTTTAGGAAAAGAAAGACACACAATATAATGTACGCAATCAGATGTCGCGGTGGTCGTGATGGTGGTACCACTATAATACGACTTTTCAAGATACCTTATACACGACTATACTGTATACAATATAATAATATCACAGACCATTTTACATACTATAATAGATAAAAGATTATTGCGTACTATACAATAATATCCTATTCTGTGTCTATACCATACCCTAAGGTCTATGCACACAACGTCGTTAACTTTTTGTCGTTGGCACTTGTCAGAAAATATAGGTTAGAATTTTATCATAATAAAAGTTCGGATATAACCAAGTACTGCCAACTTTTGTCACCAAAATTACCACTATATTAAATCACCGATATTTAAATAAGA
>JAIPRM010011798.1:0-12601 GCA_025469315.1 Stegophylla sp. TES_Ste_2020 | reverse complement strand
AATAGTAGAATATATTCTAAAATATGAAAAATAGGCTAAATATTCTCTGATGTCCAAAATATGCTTTAATATGCAAAATAAATTGTTTTCTATGAACTCTGTGATGGATAAATCGTCCACATTTTTAGTCCTCGTTGAGTTGCATAAGGCCAATAAAAATATGTAAAAACCTAAAGATCCGCTCTCTAATTATAACATAAATAACGTAAATATTAGAGGAATAAAATAAAAATACCGATATCCTTTCTACGAGAGAAAAGAAAAATAAATGTTTCTCTCAAACAGCAGACCTTTATAATTCCTTAAAAAAAATATTTTTCATCATTATTCTTTTTGTTCAATTACTGTTACTATGGTATAAATATTACTTTTAATAATATTAACATTTCTATAGTTGCCATAATATGATTAAGCGCAACGATTAATAAATATAATTTATTTTATAACGATAAATACGGGGTATTGCTGTTAGAGTTCTGTTTAGTATCATAAACAGAGTAGTGTAATGCAAGTAATTAATAAAATAAGATAAGTTTTGACGTAATTCGTTTAGTAATTAAAACCAAAAAAAAATTGAAGAAAAAAAAGGTCGCGTCATAAGATAATGGGATGATATATTACACACGTTAATATTTTATAACTTAGATAAACGCGATTTTGTTCAAAAGTTAATTTTCCAATAAATAATTAATGTAATTATTATATTATGTTTGTAAACATAGCTATATCATTATTATTATTCTCTTAATTAATGGACCTTGATTAATTAAAAAACGAGTTTGCGGAAAGTGTGTACGAATTAAAATTGTGTTTCTTGAATAGGTATTCGCGTAGTCTAGGGTGACCATATTTAAGAAAATAAAATACAGGACAAAAATATTTTTCTTCATAATATTTTTAAATAAATAAGTATTCATTACATATATATATATATATTTATATTTTTGAATCGTGACAGAAGTATGATTTTTAAACTACCTATTATAGATTAAATTTAAACACATAAAAACATTATTTTGAAAAACATAAAATAACATAATGAAACTAAATTGATACTTCTTAAAATTTCTTCAAATCCTTTATTCATGCATATTGTATACTTTACTTTCTAAAAAAAACTTGTTAATTCATTTTACGATTATAATAATTGATCTAATGGTATCCAAAAGATTTCTAGATTCATACATTATTTTATTCAATAATTTCATTTCAAAAATTTTAAATCAATAGTAAGTCAAAAAACGGGATTAATATGGGACAAACTTGAAATTACGGGACAAAAAGCGTCCTGAGAGAAGTTTGTCAGGACAACAGGACACAGAGCCGAAATAAAGGACAATCCTGTATAAAACAGGACGTATGGTCACCCTAGCGCAGTCAAAACGCATATGTTATTACGTGATGCGTTTGGCGTTTTATATTCTTTTACGATCGGTGACACGGAAAAAAATGCGTAGAAATCACACTCGCGCGTACGACGACGACGTGTTAGGAGAGAGAAAAAAGTTCACCGGACGTTAATAATAATAATAATAACACTCAACGTGACGGCACTTAATGAGTAATTAAATATTACAGCCAATTAAGGGCACGCGCGTTCTCCAAGAACCGAGTGTGTTAGTGTGTGTGTGTGTGTAATTAATGAGACGATACGGCGGCGTGAGAGTCATCGTTAAACGCGTTTCCAATAATAATTAAATCGACATTAACGGCGGCGGATTATGTTTTATTCTGTCGAGACTTTTTCTTCTCCGGGGTTTTATTGAAAGAAGAGAAAAAAAAACGTATAATACGCCATCGTCGTGTGATATAATGTGTACACACGCGGGAACGGGACATTATCTCGTGTTTTTTTTATTTTTATTTTTTACTATTCTCTTTGATTAAATATCTATTAGATGGTGGCGGCGGAACTTACGCGTTCGGCACTTACTTCGGTATCAACACACGGTCGATTATTTTCGCATCATACTTGGACGTGTTATTAAACTGCTTACACCGAGCCGGCTCGTACTCTGGTGCAAATAAAAAAAAAATAAAAAAAAAAAAAAATGCATTAACTTTATCAAACAAGAACGTTCGTGTAAGTAATATGATCGCGTGCTGACATTATAACAGTTCTACGTTCTTACAAGTTGAAAAATAAACGAGACGATAGGCCGCTCGAGTTTTTTCATCGGATCCAGACGTATTACGAGTATGCAAGGCAGGGATTTTTTTTTTTTTAGGGCTTCCGATTTTAATCTAAATTCATTTGAGTCCAAATGGGTGCAAGAAAAAAGTGGAGGGTAGAATTTCAAGTGGCAAGTCTCATTTAAATCGGGTACTCCCTTCCTCTAACACACATTAACATTTATTTTAGTTATTGAATCCAAATTTTTGAAGGTAACGACTTTATGTTATAAAATACCTTAACAGAAATGTATTAATTGTAAAATTAATTTATTAAAAACGTTGATCAAACCACTTTCAAACATCCAGCAAACTATAATGTTGGTCTACTTCAGATAAAATACTCTTGAAACTGATCTGTTCTATTGTTTATATAGAACCATCTGCACATTTTTGCATACGTAGATAAAAAATTACAAGTGCTCTTTGTTCATCAAGAACTTCATGGTTTTATTAAACTTATTCAACCATCGCCTATATTGGTATTGCCATTAATTTTAATACATTATCAGAAACAAATGTGTATGCCTATTGCATGTAGAAGAAATCTGTGGGGAAATCAGGTACCTCTAAAAAATAGCAAGTATTGAAGCCCTGGAGTCATGACCCGTCTTGGTCTCCCCGAATCTGGGCTTGGAGGAATTTGTTTGTGCGAGATTAAAAATTGATTAAATGTTCGATAGGATTTTCACATAGAACATTACCGATTACTTACGGTTCATGAGCACAAAAGTAAACGTATTGCAAATTAATTTTTTAAACGACAACAATAGCGCCAGCCGAATTTAATTAAAACATTGCGTACCACTTCAAATTGTTTTTTTTTTTTTTTTTGAAATATTGTTGACTTTAAAATTGAATAAATATGATGATAGTCACGGAATATAAGAATAAGATGTAAGAATAACATACGCTTTGAATGCGTACGTATATACGTAGGTTATCAATGAGTTTAATTAAATATCAAAATAATATACTCTGTCGGAGGCTAATATTTATAGAATTTTCGCTCGAAGGTGAAGTGAAATTAACTTTTTTAATTCGATTACATAACCTTTACAAGTATTTGCTTTCAAAGAACGCGGCGAAATTTCACGGCAAACAACAATAATTTTGATAACTGGGGCTAACTCAACCCGCGCGCTCGTTAGTCAAATAAAGGACTTGAGAATATTCGAAAATTGCGCTTGGAGGACATTTTTTTTTTTTTTTAATTTAGTTCCAACCTCATAACGTACCCAACGCACATGCAAACTTCGCGTCATATCCACTCACACAACAGTTACTATTTATATAGTTTTAGCGTGTTTCACTGTACGCTGCGGGCACAGGAAGTGCCGGAGGTACTACACACACATATATGCTAGCTAACAGTTCTCATTATTTCATAATGTCACATGGTCAGAGCTTTCCCCTCGCGTACCTTCGACTTTCTAATGCCATCAGATGTCGAAAAGATTATCGGCCGGTCGACGAGCTATTAATTTAAAAAAAATATATTACGGTATAATATTATCATCGCCTCGGCGGAGATATCCTATCAACGTGTTCGAAGATTCATAGTTGAAAATTTCGAACGATTTTTTTTTTTTTTTTTTTTTTTCGCAGACCTTAAAACATATCACGATGATAGGTGTTTCGATCATAGAGCGAACGACTACGTGAAGATCTACACGACGCATGCGCACGCATTGGTGTTAATATTTTGATTTTGAGAATAAAGAAATGACTTTGAAGTCGAATGCTGCTGCAGCGTAAGGAACGGGTAAATTTCGTATCGACGAACAAAACGCGCGTTTTTTTTTTTTTATACACATATATTATACAGGAGGTATAATACGGACGAGATGTGACCCCTCGAGCGGTTCTAAACATGCGATTCTAAACACGATATTATATTATTATTATTATTATTATTATTATGTTCGGTCGGCCTACACTACGTGAGAAATTGACTTATTGTAGGAAGTAGGTAACAAAATATTATATATATAAAATAACAATCGTCGTCCGTTATACAGCACCCACAGCGTGTATGTGCACGAGCACAACAGTGATTTCATAATATGGGTCATTGATACATTATTATTATTATTATGAGTTATTACACACTTTATTGTTAATTATATATTCATTAATTAATTATTATTGTACTTTACATGTACGGTGTATGTATATGCGAATGGACGTGATTACAATATTATATAATATAGGTGCACAATGATAACACCACTAAAACCACACACGTAGGTTAGGTTAGGTATAAAGCGCGAATGTAATGAACATAATATAGTATAATAACGGATACGTTATGTATATTTTATTTTCTGCAGTCGCCGTAATCCTCTGTATTGGTATAATAATATTATTTGAATAATAAAGTATATATATTATGTCACGTGTTTTAATACCTACTATATTACTGTGTTTTATATCTAAGTAACGGAACGATTCGCTCGTCAACTTCGTCAAGCAAACACGCGAAGTGTACCGTAGTGGGCAAAGAGTTGAGATTGAACAGGGCCGAGAATTTATGACGATTTTAATCGACTTTTTTTTGCGAGGGGGAGGGGGAGTATAGAGCTCGAAACTTTTACCGTAGATGTTATTAAATTAACCCGAAATTGAGTAAAAACAGTATATAAGTCAGAGTTTTTAATACTTTCAAAAAAATAAAAGAAAGCTTAAATTTATTGCGATTCATCTAAAGTCGACTGAGACCCATCAGCTGGTCACGATTCATAGTTTTAAGCCTTAAGATCATTAAATACAAAAGATACAGGTTTTTATGTATTACAGTATATCCAATAACATCTATACAACGCTTATAAAGTTGCGATAAATATCACCGGATCACGTAGGAATAACTAGGGGATGGGGATTAGGGAACTTCAACTCCATCTCTCAAAACATCTGATGCCCTCAGTCTTTTTTTTTTTTTTTAATGCATAAGGTTAAAATCCTTAGGGGGGAGGGGTAATTTAATCAAACATTTGAATATAATAAGATGAAGCCCGAAAATGTATATCCTAGTCGCACTAATTGTGAATTCATCCACAAACACGTGACATACGTTATGAAATAAGTGTCACATATTTTTTAAAAGCTTATTGTACGAAAGTCTTTGATTTTGTTTCCACAAACTGATGATACAACTTTTCCAAGAATTCATCGCAATAGTTAATAATAATAATAATTTACAAATAATTGAAATATAATGTGAAATTCGTAATAATACGTACAAAAAGAAATTACTTGTAATACCGATTTTTAATTATTTTCTAATCACTAATACGATTTTTATTTTTCACTTAAATATTAATTGGTCATAACAGCAATTGTTTATGCTAACTGCACTGTTACTAATAAAACTACGATTATTCTTCTGTAATCATAGCCGCAGATGGAATAAATTACTATTCTTATTATACAAGGAATCATCAGTGGAATCAGTTGAATGAAAATGAATCACAATGAAAACTATATTATTTAAAACGCTTAATTTCGGCGTACTACAGGAAAAATGACTCCTACGCCTAATTTATAGCCCTAGACATGAGTCTACCTTGTATAATATATGTTAATCTAGACCTGCGCTCAGTTGTATATTGTACGTTGTCGTCATACCGACGCGGTTTGGTAAAAAAATAAATCGTTTGACGGAGGTCGGCGGCATCATTGAGATCGCACCGCTTTTATTTCTTTATATAGGATTTCGGCGAAAAGAAAATTAGTTTTAGAGTTTAACGAGAAGGAAACGGCAAAGTAGAACCGATTTATTAAACGATTTAAGAGACGACGACAACGAATTTAGCTATATATATATATATGTATTGTGATAAATCCATGGATCATTTTACAATTCTTTGCGAATGTCGAGCGCAGATTTTGAAAACGTACCTCGATTATACAAATGATTGCGTGGAGAATAACAAAAGCAGCAATGGTATTTATAATATACTTAAGAGCTGATTTCATTGCGCCTCGAGAAAAACTTGTGCTGTCATTATGCTATTTTTGGCTACAGTGAGTAGTGATATTCGTTGTTGTAAGACTCAAAACAGTCAATAATAACAAAATTAATGTGCCAAAAGTACTTTTGAATGTGTGAAATTTTCAAGTTACCGCGGTGGTAAAAGGCAGACGCCGAAGGCCAAGCACATTCGAGCATAGTTTACCTTTTTTATGACCCGATTGAACACAGAAATCTCGTGTTGTACAATAGTTGAAATCGATTCAATTGCATACGTCAATATAAATCATTAGAAATTTAAAAGACTACCGTTTTGAGTAAACCTCTGCGTATACAATACATTTCAATATTTTCATAGTTTTAGATTTTGAGAGGAGCGAGGAAGCTAGTGTTTTTCCAATGATATTTAATTTTTGTTTTTTTTATGCGTACGCGTGTTCGTATGAAAATATTTGTCTAAAAGTTTCATCCGGTAACTTTTTAATTAGAATTTGTCTCCAGATGGTACTTTTAACAGTACATTTTTCAAAATCCTCAATATTTCCCAAGTTTCCTAAAATTTGTAAAAAACTATACAAAATTTGACAAAAACGTCTTAAAAACTTCAAAACTTTTTTTTTAGAATCCAAACTATATGAAAATTTAAATGTAGATAAATGAACAATTGCAATAATAAAAAAACTATTTTGGTGAAAGAAAATATTTAATATGAGAACTTTTTTTTTTAAATTGTTTTTAACACTCTTTTTCTCATAATTATTTGTTTTTCCTGTTCTTTGTTAATAATGATAAATAAATGAATTTGCATAAATGTGACTTAAGTAACGGTTCCTTCTAAAATGTGTATGTAAAATATATACTTTACCCCACACCTGGAATATCATTTTTTTTTTTAATTAATCAAAAATATGATTTTGATCTAACTGTATATAATATTATTTTGTGAAAGATCATTAACATTTAGAATTTTAATATGCACAATAATTAAATAATAACATTAAGTAATTTATGTTATAATTAATATTAAAATTTAAAAAAAAAAACCGAAACACTAATATTAAGTTAATTAGAACTGATAAAATTAGATTTTAATATTTTAGATTCTGAGTAGATTTAAGAAGCTATAGTTGTTTTACAATACTGTTTGTTTATTCAGTACGTATAATATTCATACGGCCCTACGGGTATAAGCGTGTGCACGGTAGGGGCAGGGGGGCAATTGCATCACCGTATCTATAATAAATTTACGGGTTTGGTTGGAGGAGGAGGGGGTAAAATTTTGAATTTATAAAAAAATTATATAAATGAAAACTTTTATGTTATGGTAATTAATAATAAAAAAATAGTGAATTTTCAAGCTTAAAATACAATTTTTTAAAAAGAACACACACACACAAGCACACGTATAAATATTATAATAAAATAATAAAGTGGCTCCAATTGTCGTAAATCAACATTAATTCGCTATAATATAATTAGTTATAATGTTTATGTGTCGCATCTGGTTAGTAACAGTTAAAAAATTATAAATAATTTAATTTTCCGAATAGTTTTCAAACCCGTATCATTCTCTCAATGTAAATGACATTGTTCCAATAGACTACCAAGATTCGTGTCGACATGGGATAGAATAGTATGTATTTAACATAAGACGCGCAAATACAAAATTTCCAAATTCGATTAATTTGATAACTATTGATGATCGCAGATTTTTTTTGCATTATCGCACTCAGCTTCAAAAAATATATAAAATAGTGAAAAAATATTACCAACCTTTTGAATTTTCTGTAATCTAGAAACATTCCATACTTTTTCACATTTTTTTTCCATCAAACCTTTGTAAAATGTTTAATTTCATCCATAAAAATTGTATTGCACACTAAAATTTTCAATTTTCTAGCTACGTTATGTTTGAAGTTAGGTTAGATATCAAATTTAAATTTGATGAAAATTCTGGTAGTAGCAAATTTCACAATTTTTTTTATCAGTTTTCCGACACATTTTCCTAGTTTTTGGAAAAAATATTGAGACATTTGTAAAACGATCTTTTTAAAATACCATTGATTTCGGATCTATAAAGATACTGATCGGAACTATTCGACAAGTATTTCTATACATAAAAGTATTCACAGAAAGATAAAAAAAAAAAACAAAAATAAACATCATTATAAAACCATAAGCTTATTCGCTTCGCTCAGAATCTAAAAAAAAATAAATAAATAAACTTCATTGTAAAATCATAAGCTTTTACGCTGCGCTCAGAAACTAAAAAATAATGAAATTTATCTCAAAAACATGTAACCACGCACACGGGAGGAGTAATAGGTCTAATTTAATATTTATGTTTAAAGTTTGTAAATTTTTTAGTCGAGAAATCCTTAGAATTAGCCCTGCTTATACACACACACACAAAAATAAACGTACGCTTGTGTGTATGAAAGTGGATATTGTGCCACTTAAATTATGCTTTTGCGCGGTCGCCATACGGGGGCCCGACCAGCAAGCAGCGTGGTCCACTGACCCACCTGCGCGAGCGAATCTCCCGTCACCGGGTTTTTGTCGTTGTTCCCATGGTCCGTCGTCACCCCGCGATCATCACGCATCAGCCCTCGCACGCGGCATCTCGACAAAGAAATCGTTTCGTTTTTTCAAATTTTTTCTTTTCTTTGTCATAAATAATAAATGTCGTCTATTTCCCGTTCTTATCACTCCGATCGGTGACACACACACACACACACACACACACACACACACATTCGAGTTGTACGTATCTGACGTGATAATAATATTATAACTACATCTGCGTTTACGTTTAAACGATGGTCTTGGCCTGACCGCGGCAGGAAGAATGATTATTTCCGCGCAACAATTGGCCCATTTACCGTATAAGGGCACCCGGCGGCGTCCCAGATTTACTCGTGTTAAATGTCAAAAAACAATTGGCTAAATCGGAAGACTGGTTACTACTCATTCGTATGCCCCTTCTTCCCAGCAGAAGCTGCAGTCGCCGCCGCCGCCGCCGACGTCGGTCGCGCCGAGAGAATAAACCGGCTGATGAAATTTCGAACGATAGGTAAATAATTTATTATGTGGAACGTGTACGAAAGGAAGTCGCTGGAAATAAAATTAAATAAAAAAACAAAACGAGTTCCCGGTTCGTTCGTTCGTCCGTTCGGAACACGCCGAATAATAATTAAATGACCGACATCTTCCCTCGATTGTTTTTTTAGTGAATGAAATCTCATATGCTGCGCGAGGTGCAGCGCGGTGTTATTGCGCGTGCGCACACATCCGGAGATAATAATAACTCACACGAAACACCCACCCCCGCGTTTTTTACGATCCAATTACTATCCGCGACACAGGCATAACATAAACACGATTTTCAATCAATAAGTCAATATTATTATATTGTGCACGTATTGCGTACGAAATATCGTTTGAATTCAATAGTAAACGGTCTCGTTCGACGGTATTCATTCATGGGCATTGATAAAGCGTGTGATCTACCGGGTATATTTAAAGGTTTAGTGTGTAACTATTGAGGAAACAATAAATAACTAGTTAAATAAAAATTTCTATATATAATACATTTAAGTACAAAACAGATGATACAAATTATGTTTCTTTTTATATCTTCCGAAAAATGTATAAATAAATTATTCCGATTCTTTATTAAGTTGTAACAACATCCAATTAAATGGCGTGGTAATAGATTTCCATTAGTCCCATGCATTTTTCTTAATATTTTAAATTTTAATATTGACCATTCTATTTTTTTCCGTGTTAGCCCCATTTACGGGATTCACGAAATTTTCAGAACGATTAACAGTTAATGATTGCAGTCAATATTATTTTGACTCAAGTATGATTTCCATTCATCAGACGCTATTAGTCCCCGACAAAACTTCTCTTTGTATGATGTTTGTATGATTTATTTGTTACCTATGTATAGTAGATAACGGCGGACCACACGGTTAACCAATGCCCATTCATGAGCGGGTTTTTTCGAAATTGCGTTATAAGAGAAAAATTATTGTTTTAAATGTGCGTTTTAACGATGAATCGTGTCAAGAGCGAACGCGGTGAATCGTTAATCGACTTGTGCGGTACGACATTTGACAGCTTAGTGGTCAATAATATTATAATATTATGTTGGCATTTGTTTAACATGCATCTCCGTCACGGGAATTAAACGACTTTTTTATTCCCGATTAATTTACAAGTCGCATTCGATTTTCGTATACACGTGTAAGAGATATAAAAAGTTTTTATACGAAAAAGAAACGACTTGCAGTAGGAATTATTATAAAATATCTTCGCGTACATATAATACGCGAACACGGATGACACACTTTAAAAAATACATGCAGTATTTTATTACGTTTCAACGTACTTAACAAACTTTTATTATAATTGACATTAACGCAATGTAAAATCAACTCGATAAATATATTTTTATGTGTGTACATTACGATTTTTACATTTTATATTGAAGCACAGCTGTTATAGTTTTATACAAAACCGATACTTTTTTTAATACCAGTTATATTTACACTGTGTTTTTTTTTTCTAAAAGAGAAGATTTTACTTTTTATTAATTTAAAAAACAATCATCTGAAGTCAATATAATGATAAATAATGTATACTGTAATAGATATATACACAAACAGTTAATATATAATAATGTCCGTTTCCTACAAAATAATATTATATAAGTAAGTGTAGATATAAAAGTATACCTACGTGTATATATATATATATATAATTAATACTTTGATCACATATTCTTTGAGTAATTTTGAATTTGACCCCGAAATCGAATTACAAACATGGATTATTTCCGAAAGTATTGCTCAAGTTTTCAATGAGAAGTGTGCGCACAATAATGAATCTGAGTTTCCCCGACAAACCCTATTTGGAAGACAATAAATTGTCCGATACCGGTATCGAATTGGAAATTATTATTTGCGAGGCTTAACTCGAAATCGTCTTCCATCCGCGTCGTAATGGACACTTCGATAGTAACGAATTTAAATTGAATTCGTGACCAAAAATCACAATTGGTTAGATCAGAGGTGAATGTCCAAGAGGCTAAGGCCAATATAGATTTGTGGTCAACTGTAATGATTCCTGCGGGCTTTACACGGCGACTTCATTCGATTTATACGCGACACTGGGTCGAGGCCGATATTATGTTGTTTTAAGTACCTATATATATATATATATATATATGCCAATTATGAGTTATGGGGAAGCTAACCTCATGTCATTCAACTTCAGTCGTACAGTCGTAAGACATTCTTATAAAAATATTGGAGTTTCAAAAAAAAATATGCGCATATATAACTGTGATAATTATGTAGAGATAAAACGGTTTTTTTTTTTTTTTTATAAGATTATAATGATTTAGCAGTAAAAATGTATGTGTGTACTGTTAAATATTTCTGTTGCTCGTTCATGCTGCATATAGTTCAGTACCCTTTATGTAGAAATAATGATTGCTACTACAATTTTTTTTTTTTTAAATTACCAACAAGAAATAGCAATGAACCATGACAGTTCAAAACCATTATTTCACGAAGCTTGCAAAAACAGAAAAAAAAACAAAAGAAATTGTGTATTATTTCAGAGATTTATCATCGGGCAATGAAATAAAATATGGTACTATAATTACTATTATATGGTTAAGAAATTAATGAGAATTTAATTTAAAATTAATTAAATAAAAAATTCAATTACCTATTTGAACATTATGAACGCGAATAATTTAAAAACTAATTCAATTTTTGAATAGAACAAAAATAAAATTATTTATTTCCAAACCACAATTTTGTGCAGGTTTATAAATAATATCGTTTATTTATTACGCTATTTATTACAATTATTTACTTATTTAATGTACGAACATCCCGTGAATATTTAATACAATTACTACAAAATGTAATAACCTGATAATGGAATCTAAATTATTTTACCTCTTCAAATTTGTACATTTTTATTAAGAACTTGGTATTTATATTATAACGCATGATTTCAACAATTGTTTTAAGTAAGTACCTACCCATCGAAAATTATTTTTATTTTTTATGTCTCAAATATAGAATTTTATATAAATAAAGTGATTTTATTTTACTGAGTTATAGCAATATAAATGTATACTAAGTAATTTTAGATTCTAAACGAAGTGAAGAAGCTAGTGTTTTTACAATGATATTTTTTTTCTTCTTTTTTTTTATTATTATTATTTTTTTTTTTTTTGCTGTGAACACTTTTTCGTATGGATTAATTTGTCCAAAAGTTTCGAATAACAACTTTTTAAAACCGGATTTGCCTCTAGTTGGTACTTTAAGCAGATCATTTTTTGAATTTCTCAATTCTCCATTTTTTTTTTGGTAAAAACTACCCAAAATTTGACAAAAACGACTCGGAAACCATCATTTTTTTGATCCAAAT
>JAIPRM010011797.1:0-12601 GCA_025469315.1 Stegophylla sp. TES_Ste_2020 | reverse complement strand
TTTTGAATTTCTCAATTCTTCAATTTTTTTTTTGGAAAAAACTACCCAAAATTTGACAAAAACGACTCGGAAACCATCATTTTTTGATCAGAATTTTATAAAAATTTAAATATAGATAGAAAATCTTATAAAAAAGATTTTGGCGCAAGAAAATTTTGAAAATGTGAAAAAAAAATTTTGGATATTTTTCGAAATTTTTTTTTCTTTCTTATATTATTAAATTCCTTCGTTTAGAATTGTTTTACTGAAGAGATGATTTATCGTTTCTTTAAAATTTAATACACCGCCGTCAAGAGAATACCACCCGTCGTACGAAGTACACCCATCGTGCGAAGTATACCCGGATTTTTACTATTTTATTATTGTAATTCTCAATCCCATCAGTCCCATCACCAGTAATTTCCATTCATCACTGGAATGTGGGGCACATGATGAGCAGAAATAGATATCAAAATATCACTGTAACAATGTAACTAATAATAAAATTGTAATAATAGTTATGTTATAATATGCTGAATTAAAAACATATAAAATCAAAATTATTCGAAATACATATCTTTTCTCACAATGATTTTTGTTTGACTTGAGATTTAATGAACGTTAAATTTAAGTACATCAACAAAATATTTGGCCTGGCCTGTGGGGTGGCCAGTAAACTGCTAAGTGTGGCCCGGCCACCCCAGGCCGCTCCATAGCTACGTGCCTGTCTACAACATACGTATATATAAAAAACCGAAAACAAGGCAAAAGTGGAAATTTCTGTTACGGTTTGACTTCGAAAATACTTATTAAAATCAATCGTCATGCAGTTATAATAATTATTTTGTTTTTAATTAAAGAGAAGACATCATAGAGCAATAGAACAGGTTTAAGACATGAATTTATTCCGATAAAGTTAGTAAATCATTAGTTATTAATTAAAATAAATAACTGCATAACTTCCCTAATTAATAAATATATACATGTTACCGGCAATATGAATAATTCAGATAGTTTGCAAAATGATTGGGCGTTATGCATATTGCTGACTGGTTTTAGACAATTTAAATAAAACATAGGATTTTCAATATTACTTTACATAATATAACCTAGGTATTTTATAAAATACCTAGGCATTATGAAAACGCCAAATTGTTTTTTAGACAAAGTAAAAAACGGATGGCCTCAGCCGGAATATTTTTTTTGCAATTTTTTCAAAATGCCTCCTCGTTGCACAAAAAGTCGAGGGATATTTTCGATTTGCGGAGTGAAACAGAGTGGTCGGCGAGCGGAGCGAGTCGTGCCCTTGATCACTTAAACTTGAAGATTAAAAAGTTTCTTTTAAGTTGTTCGGGGAAATAATGTATATTAAAAAATAAATATGTAGGTACTGAAAGGGGGTGTGGGGGACGATGCCCCCATATGGGTCTGTGACAAGTCAAAAATTATATCACCCCCCCCCTTCAAAAAAGCTGAACACGTAACTGGGTGGCACTATTTTTCGGTGCCTACACTGGAGAGAGGATTAGACGTTTTCCTCCGAAAAATTTTCCTTTGCACTGTAAAACGTTGATCACGCAGATTGAAACGAGCACTAGTCTCTAAAAGAATTGTTAAAACAGGACAAATGGCGAGTGCTGTGCGTCTGAGTAGTTACAATAATATATATAATATTACTATTATTTAATAAACAATAGAAGCTATAGGGAAGTAATGCTCATGCCACTCCCCTACGACCATCGATTCAAAACGCAACAAAAAAAAAGAACAGAAAGGGGTTAGAAAGCAGTTTTATGTTATAACCTATACGGGTAGTTAAATTAAAATGAACAGCTGTAAATACAAATTTGGCCAGTATCTATAATACTCGTATACGCATTCCCTGTGATAATACAAATTTAAATTTAGAACTGATATTTTCTGATAATCAACAGGTGCAGAATTAAAATTATTGGTTAACTTAAAAAAAAAAATTACGTTATTATTGCAAGATAACGTAATAGTGAAGAAAATTTAAATTTATTCTCTTTACATTTAGATTCTTGATGGAGTGTGTTCGATTGCTCCTTGAATAGTAATATTATGATCGCCTAAAAAATTGTATCGATTTTGATTATTTATTTATTTTTTTTTTTTTTAACCCGTTTGTATGTCTAAGTCTTAGATCTTAGACTTTTATCTTAGACTCTAAGATATAATAAGATAGAAAATATTAAAATCATTAAAATAATATGTTGTATTGAAATTATTTATCATTAATCTGATAGTTTTGTAACTACACTTAAATTATCCAAAGAATTACTCTTTCCATAGAGAATTAATGGAAATACTGTTTTGGGTATTTTATGTTTCTACGCGTTCAATTATAATCTCGAAATCGTTCTAAAAATTATCTTCAAAAACATTTAAAAAACAATTAAAAACATTTACAATAGATTTTTATAAAAGTAAATCGTAACCGAATTCGAACATTGATACATTTCAATTATCATTACCGAGGCATAGGTATATTTATCTAACAAATTAAATTCCAGCACCCTTTTTGAAAAGACAAATTATGGTCACACACCCTCATATACTTTTATATTTTGGCGTATACGCCTTATTTCATTGTTATTTGCAAACAAATTGTTGAGCTCGAAAACAGTTATTATTTTTTTTCGGAAATTTTCTACTCGAATGATTATAATATTATAAAAATAAACCCATCTTTGTGCTTTATTTTTTAAATTTGTTTGTACGCTGTTTAAATTATTCACGTTCGGCACCCTTCTGTGAATACACGGAATAAATTAAACGTAAACACGAGTTCTGCCGACACGTTGGGTTCACTGTTTTTTTATACGAATTTAGTAGAGTAATATCATAATATGGTAGAATAAAAACGGCGAGTGAAAAATATGAATATCAGATATTTGCTCATACAATTAGAGGTACTCCTTAATACATTAATGAGATGAAACAGAGAGGATTCGCCACCACAAAACCATCAATCATAATAATATTTATCCATAATAGAGGGTGGAAATGATTTCGCATTTCGGAAGAGGATGCTGTCAACTTAATGAAAAGTAATATCTTTTAATTATACTCTACTGAAAAGACGCAGGCTAAAAAAAAAAAAAAAAAAAACAAAAATGAGAGAGAGAGAGAGAGAGGAGCAGAAGAGATGATCGGTTTGAATATTAAAACAAATTGTTATTATTATTACCACCAAACGTCTTTATACTACTATACGAAAGATGTAGTTTCATTAATTTTCCAACAGACTTATTACTTGCAATTGCTCCCCGCCGTTGTGCACGTCAAGCTAATGTTTTACTCGTAACGGTTAATGAGAAAATCCTTTTTCATTTTATTTTTATTTTTTTCTTCTCCTTCTTCTTCTTCTTTTACTACCGATCGACTGAACGAAATATGCGTTTCTCGTGATATTTCAAACTTTAATTAGCGAAAAACATAATTAAAAACCGAGAGAAATTCAATACCGAAAGTTTTAGACAAATGACAAAACTGTGAATTCACAACATTCTCGCCTCGACCGTGCTAGTCTCTAGTCAAGAGTATGAATTACAAAATACGTAGTTATGACTAAAATGCGTTTCCTCGGAATCGCTGTGACGATAATAATTATTATATTCGATGAAAGAATTATTAAACACTCAAATGAAAATCAGAAAATATGAATGTATGGAAACCTACTACAGCTATAATATTTTAAAATAAATGTGCATTAAAGTGTAATAGACGAGTGTCTCGTCTGTATCAAATTAAACATGGAAACAATAATATAATGATCACAAAACAATTTTAATGCGTTATTTTCCATAGCGAGTTTGATAAAAGATTTTAAATCAATATGAATTCCAGTGTTTTAAAAAACAATTATGACTGTTATATCCAATATATTTGTACAACACAAATTATTGTATTTAATTGCATTTCACAAGCAGTGGCTGTCAGTGGCGTAATTAGGAATTTGATCTGGGGGTGGGGGGATATTTCATACTTTTAGTAAAATATAGACATGCTTGGGGGCTTTTAGCAGTTGGCACCAAGGTTTTAAAAAATTGAATTTGTAGCTTATTTTAGATGGTTTATTTTACAAATAAGTGAAATAAAATTTTAATTTTTACTTCTCTAAATTGTGTCTTTGTCGATTAACGGGTCCAATGCAATTAGAATATTGTAGTATTAAATAATGTAATAATAAAATATAAATACTACAGACAACTAAAAGTTAAAAGTTACATGTTTTTTATCTACTTCACAATCTTAAATCTATATTTTTCTCAATAATAGTATGTGCATAAACAAAAAGTACCTTATTTATTTATTTAAGTAAATTTATGATTTGACTCAGTTTTATTTTTTGTGTTTACGGAAATGTCTTGTTGATCTGTCTGATCACTCTCATTTATCTAACAATCAGTTTATAACAATTTAAGTAAACAAAGTTTCGGCTTTTGATGCCCGTGTATATTATATTTTCAACTATAAATGTACATACCTCATGACCAACCAGAGCAACAACTTTCATTTCTTCATTTAATTTGGTTTTTTTTTAGTAAAATAAGAAGTAATTGAATTTTTTCTCTCGTGTTCCATTTTAAGACTGTAGATCAGAATATATTTGTGCACTAATAGTTAAATCGCTGAAGGTATTACAAAGTACAACCAACAGCCGTTTAACAGTAGTAACAATTTATTAACTAAATATTAACGAGCAACGACTAAGAAAACCATAACTCATCAATGTTTTTTTCCAAGCAGAACTTTAGAAGTGTAATACGTAAAAAAAATATATTATCATAATAGACACAGTTCAAACCATAGAGTAATAAGAATTATTTTTATTCTATGGTTCAAACACATAGAGTATGTTATAACATACTCTATGTTCAAACAAAACAACGTTATTTTTACATATATGTTATTTGTGGTGACTGATGACACGGTATCACTGATACCATATTACCATAGAGGTTAGGTTATTAGAAGCTCAAATTTATCAAAATTTACAAATGTCAAACCAGTTATAACCACGGACAAATATAGTATAGTCTATTGACGTCCTCGCAACAAAACAAAAATGATTTAACAAAGTTAAAAAAAAAAAAGCTCTAGGGGAGATCTATCCCCTTCATCCCCTCCTTAATTACGCCCCTGGTGGCTGCCAAATGATTTTATTATGCAGGAGAGGAGGGGATTGATTATAGATCAATAGATTTTTGAAGTAAAGAAGTTAATAGTTTTACAATGATATTTTTCTTCACTTCTGAAAACACTTTTTCTACTGAAAAAAATGCTTGATTAGTATCATTATTAACACATGTTTCTCGTGAAAAATTCGGATACTCTTTAGAGAGGCAATTTTTCAAAATTTCTTATATATTTTTTCCGAAGACAAAGAAAAACTACCGGAAATTTAGTAAGAAAGATATATCAAGTAATTTCATTATCAGATCGATTAAAATTATTTAAATGTTATTCTAAAATTAACAGCGCTAGAAACTTAATCTCAAAACAGCTAATCAGAATTTTTTTTTTTTTACTAAATATTCAAGACTAAAATTTGAAATAAATTAATAAAAAACAATAATCCCGCAAAATAATAATTTTTATTTATTTTTTTTTCATTTAATAATGTATACAATTTTACATTTAAATTATTATTCACCGATAAATATTTCATAGTTGTATTTTATGTATAAAAGCTACAATATTTGTAAATACGTTTTATCAAGTATAATCGAAGAGTCTTAGAGAAGCAAATAAAAATAATTGTTGATACAGAGTTTCTTCTAGCAAATAATCAAAAACAAGTAAAAACTTGTTATTTATTTTCAATATTGGTGTGTCATGTACGATTTATAATAATATCATAAAACTTGATGTAGATGGTATGTAAATACATTTCAATTTTGTATGGAAGTTTAATATAAAATAAAATCATATTATATTGGATCTATGATTATAAGCATTACTCATTAAACAACCTGTCAGTTAGAGGACGTCTTTGTTCGTGCATGGTCCTCAGACTTGGAGAAAACTAAGTATATTACTATAGCAAATATATTATCTTTTATTCCTTATCTGGAGGAGGGGGGCACATATTATGTGCACTTGTGCAGTGTAATCTGGCTGACATGCATCTAAATAATAATCAAGGCTCGGAACTTAATGCACTAAAAAACAATGAAATATGTGTATAGGTCTGATACATATGCACTAAAAACAAAAAAAAACTCAAATACCTATTCAGTATAATATGCAGCTATTATTATGGCAAATATGTATTTAAAAACATAATTATGAAAAAAAAATAATTTTTTAATTAGGTACAAATTTTGAATTACAAATTAAGAATGAATAAGTATGAAAAAAAATATTTTTTAATTAAATACAAATCTTTTATGTATTTTTTTCTCTTGGTGTAAATAAATATATTATTATTTATGAAAATTTTTAATTCAAATAAAACTAAGCCAATTAAAAGAAAACTGAAGTTTATACTAGGTATAATATTATTAAAAATATAGACAAAATGACAGTGTGTTCTAAATTTTTAAATTATTAATAAATTATAATAAACATAAAATATAATACATTAAAATCCAATATACGAAATATTAAAAACTTAGTAAAATATGCAACATACAATTTTGTATCTCAATTGTATGGATTACGAAACGAATTTGTATCAAATCAGATTTTGAACATGCAGCTTTCTATGAAATATGCACATTCATTTCCGAGCATCCGAGCCCTGATAATAATGCATGACTAAATAAAATCACGGTTGTAATTAAGATGAAATCACCTTGGTTATGGACTTAAGGTAGAGCCAGCCATTTTAGTATCCGTGTAAGCACTTATGTAATATTTAAATACTAAAGAGAAATTTCGAAGAGATAGTAAACAGCATTTTTTAAAGTCAAACTAAATAGTTGAAAAGTTTCTGAAAAGCATATAATATATAATTTTCTTTAATAATTATTATTAAATAATATATTATAACTTAAAATGCATTATTCACTACATAAGTGCAAGGAAAATGATATGGTTGCATGGTTTAGAAAATCAAGTTATAGAATGCGAGTTGTAGAATGACAAGTTTTAGAAAATCCACATTTAAGAATATGAAACTTTTAGAAAACCTGGATAACTTAACCACCCCAATTATACTTATGTAAATAACTTACATAATTTTACAGAAAAATATTCACTCTAATTCCACAAATGGGTAGAAGATTCTAGGCTATTATTGATTAGCCGAATATTCCATTTTTTTTAATCAGCCAGTGATCTAGGAAATATGATAAGTGATAATAAAAGATACCGAAGTCAGGAAATTTTTTTTCGATTTTGAGCGAAGTAAAAAACCTAGTGTTTTTATAATGATGTTTATTTATTTATTTATCAATATTATTATTTTTTTAATATATTTTTTTCTTTAAACATTTTTTTCTGTATAGAACTACTTGCCCAAAAGCTTCGACTAGCAACTTTTTAAAACCGGATTTGCCTCTAAATGGCATTTAAAAAAGAGTAATTTTTCAAAATTTTCAATTTTTTTCTCAAAATTCGAGAAAAAAAGACTCGGAAACCATTTTTCTTTAAAATCAAACTTAAATTTTACTGGGGGAGGGACGTTCCCCAGGTTGTGAATCCTTGAAAGAGTAAATAAATTACAAATAACCCGACTAGGTATAAAATATTAATATTCGATCATATTATTATGTACTTGTTTAAACGTATTTTTAGTCTAACTCAAAGACTAAATATCAAAGACAATGTTAAAATTAAAAAAGGGGTGAATAATTTTACACAAAATGAGTTACGGCAAGGAAAATGTTGACGAAAATAAATAGAAGGATGGCATAACCCCGTATCCCACCCCACTTCAACCACATAATAGAACAAAATATTAATCCCGAAACATACACAAGCGCACTCTAGTATTGTAAACTCGTAACACATTTTATATTTTCATCAATATTCAAAACATAGAGTGCGCTCGTTATTACCTTTTCGAAAAGCACATACGATTATTAATGAATTATAATTTGAGCCTCTAAAGTTGTCATTAAAAATATCGGTTGTCCGCCAGCTTTCAAAAAATATCTAAACAATCCAACTATTCTTGTAGCTTGTAAAAATATTTTTATTTTACGTCAAAATTTGCTCTTAAAACGCCGAACGAAATTCACTAATAAATCTTCTTTAAAATGGTTTTGTATGATTTTTAAGTTTCTATTAAGTACACTTTAGTTCTGTAGTTTGTAGACTAATTCACCACATTCGATTTCATAAAAATCCAGTTAACGGCATAGTTTACCGTTTTTACAAGTGCTTTCAGAAAAATTAAATAAATAACGTTACCAAACTACTAGCTTCTGTTCCTAAAAATTTACAAATTATTGTCAAAATAATATTTTGTCAATACAAATATGTAAATAAAAATCTAGAAGATTATTGCAAATGTTAGTTTGTTAAAACAAAACCGGATATCCTTCAGACCAAGGGTATTCCTTTTTACTAGGTTAGGACTTGGTAGGGATTTAAATTTCAGTAAATTATTAAACGGTATATGAATTTAAAAATCAAGAAAATATTTAAACGGAAAAATAATTCACGGGAATTTAGAAATTATGAAAACATCTACTTAGATTAAGTTAGGTCAGGTTATTTGTAGCTGAAAGCAAGCATTCGAAATAGTGGCGTATATAGGATTTTCTCAAAAGGGAAGATATAAAAAATAATTTTTTGTAAGCCCACTTAATTTAATAATAATATTATTTTAAAATATTATAACATAACAATATCGTCATTGATTTTTAGTTGATTTTAAATATCCGATTTACGATTAAGTAATCATACAAGTAGACCAAGTTCGTGATTATGGATTAATTTTTTTCAAAGTATCTATGTTTTAACTTTTAATTTTAATGAACTTGTTAATAAAATTATAGTAAAGCCCTAAAAGGTTTTAGTGTTTTAAAAAGGATCTGTGCTAAATTTAAAGACACAATTTATGCCTTACTATGAGCTGGTGAGATCAATTTTGGAATTTAGGTCCTTGGTTTGAAATTTGCATTTGAAGCCATACCAGTAAACATCATTTTTTTAAAAACAATGTTTGGTTGAACACACCTGCTTTGTAGTCGGAAGATCAATCGCACATTTTTTTTTTTGGTAAATCACACATAACAACATTACTATATTATAATATATATATATATATATATATGTACGTATATATTATATTAAATTTAATTAAAATTTTGTACTTTTTGTATTCTTGTAATTTTTTTTTTATATATCCTACTTTAACCATATTTATTCGCCTGATTAACTCTTTCGGATTTAAGTTAATGGACTCGAATGGTTGAAATCCCAAAGTGAAACCAAAAGCGACAACCACTGCCAGCAGGGCCGGACTTAAGACTAGGCTACCTAGGCTATAGCCTAGGGGCGCGACGTCTTGGGAGGGGACGCTGAGTCGTGGACGATGATTTTTTTCTTTTTTTTGTAGATACTAGATATAATTCCAATCTGAAAATTTAATTTGCCATCCACTAGAATACTTATTTTATTCAATAAAAATTTAAGACTTAATTTTTTAGGTTGACTTAAAAATAATTTTAAATTAATCCATTATACATTTTTATATAGTCATAAAATTTGTAAATTAATGAGGAGTGGGGCTCTCAGCTCTTATTGAATAAATTATGTTCTATGAAATAGGGGCGTTGGTTTTTTATTAGCCTATGGGCGTCTTTTAAGTAAATCCGGCCCTGACTGCCAGCACATACATACATACATGTATGTGCCCATAGATCTTATAAGGTATAAGGTATAAGGCCTATGTATGTGCCTATGCCCACGGTACAAATTTACTCGAGAAAAATTTATTTTATTTTATTAATCAATGTTCAAAATAACACGGTCACCTTATAGTAATATTTAATTAAGTACCTATATAAATGTTAAACGCTAAACCCATTGATTAAAAATATAATATAATATAAGTTTATTTTTTACTAAAGTCTGCAACTTCACACTGTATAACTAAGTAAAATACGTAATCTTATGTAAAACCTGACAACACCGCATAGAAAATCAAAATATTCCAGATACATTCGTACTTAGAAGATAATACGATTGTAATATTGAAAAAGATAGATACCTACAAGCAAGATTCGTGCTGTCGTAGATAATTATTAATAATAATTGTTATCTACAAACCCACAAGCACGATGTATAAATCTTCTCTACACCGTCCGTCCGTGCCTACTAAGTATAATAATATTTTCTAAAAAGATAGATATCACCTATATTTTGCATTTTATCTCCAGAGTACTTCCAATAACATTACACATTTCTTTTATTAAGATCAAAATTCAATATTTTACAATTTAATTTATTTATTTATTCGTGGTATAGAATAAATATTTAATTATAATACAAAATTCATGAATTGTAATTCGTGCTTAAATTATGCTTAAAATTCTTTTCTCTAGCAACGACTTCGTGGCGCAACGGTAGCGCGTCTGACTCCAGATCAGAAGGTTGCGTGTTCAAATCACGTCGAGGTCAAATTTTTTTTGTTATTTATTATGAATATACAAATGAATTCAATATTCATATTTGTATACTCGAATAAATCATAAATGTGTTATATTTTTCAATATCTTAGATTACTAATTTTATTTAAGTAATTATATATTTTAGATTTTTTCATGAAACACTTTTTCTGTTCAAAAAAGTGCTGTATGACGTGAAGAATAATACGTTCCTAGTAAAGAATTTTGTTCGCAAAATAATTTAAATCGGTAATTTTTCGTAATTGTTTTTTGTTTTTCCAAAAACAAGGAAAACGTTAAAAAAATGTAATTTAGTCAAACCTCCAAAACTAATAGTTAGGGCTGTAAATTAAATGCAGTGATAAACTTTGAAAAATGCACTTTAAATACCAATACATGCATTTAATTTTTTTTTTTTTTTTTTTAATGTATTGAAAATCGCAATTTAAAAAATTCAAGAAATTGCCTTCTAGTACCTAGTAATAAAAATTCTTATTGAATAAATAACAAAATAATATTTTACGATCCATACTAAAAATATCAGTGATAAATTCATTGACATGTTTTCACAATGTTGACAAGTAAAGAGATTTTATTTGGGAATATTTCACATTTTTAACACACTTCACTATATTATATTCACGAACAACTTAGATTATACCGAAAATAATTATAAGTTTATTACAGATGGGCATAATTTTTTTTTTTTCATACTAAACTAGGGTCCTGTTTTATACAGGATTGTCCTTTATTTCGGCTCTGTGTCCTGTTCTCCTAACAAACTTCTTTCGGGACGCTTTTTGTCCCGTAATTTCAAGTCTGTCCCATATTAATGCCGTTTTTTGACTTACCGTTGATTTAAAAAATTTTAAATTTTTGAAATGAAATTATTGAATAAAATAATGTAAGAATCTAGAAATCTTTTGAATACCATTAAATAAATTATAATCGTAAAATGAATTAACAAGTTTTTTTTAGAAAGTAAATTATACAATATGCATTAATAAAGGATTTGAAGAAACTTTAAAAATTATCAATTTAGTCTCATTATGTTATTTTATTATTATTTTATGTTTTTCAAAATAATGTTTATATGTGTTTAAATTTAATCTATAATTAGTAGTTTAAAAATTATACTTTTGTCACAATTCAAAAACACACACACACACACACACATATATATATATATATATAATAAATACTTATTTATTTAAAAACATTATGAAAAATATTTTTGTCCTGTATTTTATTTTCTTAAATATGGTCACCACCATATACTAAACATTAACCTACTTATCTGGAAATTTGTGATCTATATGACATAAACATCGGGCTCAGTATAACTCATATACTTACTTAAAGCATTATCAGATAATTTCATTTTGAGTATGTCGTATGCAGAGCCGGCGCAAGGGAATTCCTTAGTGTGCCTTCGAACAAAGCCCGGTGGCTTTACCACACCCGTCACAATGTTGAATACCTATTATGTATCTATATGAATTATTTTAGTGGTTTAAATGGAATTTTTATAAACAAGTATATTTGCAGTGATTCATATAGATCATGATCATTTATGAGAGCGTATAGGTACATAATTGATCTTCTTTGACTGCTTTATTGGTTCTAATTTGTCAAATTTTTGGAATTTTCAGCTAATTAAATAACTTTTTGAAACCGGATTTGCTCTAGATTGTACTTTTAAGAGGTTATTTTTTGAATTTCTCAATTCTTCAATTTTTTTTTTGGAAAACACTGCCCAAAATTTAACAAAAACGACTCGGAAACCATCATTTTTTGATCAGAATTTTATGAAAATTTAAACATAGATAGAAAATCTTATAAAAAAGATTTTGGAGCAAGAAAATTTTGAAAATGTGAAAAAAAATTTTTGACATTTTTCGAACATTTTTTTTTTTTTCTTATATTATTAACTTCCTTCTTTCAGAATCGTTTTACTGAAGAAATGATTTATCGTTTCTTTAAAATTTAATACGCCCGTCAAGAGAATACCACCCGTCGTGCGAAGTACACCC
>JAIPRM010011796.1:0-12602 GCA_025469315.1 Stegophylla sp. TES_Ste_2020 | reverse complement strand
AAAAGTTATTGATCGAAACTTTTGGACAAGTATTTCTATACGAAAAAGTGTTAACAGAAAAAAAAGAAAAAAAAAAATAAAAAAAAAAAAATAAACGTCATTGAAAAAACACTAGCTTCTTCGCTCCCCTCAGAATCTAATAAACATCATTGGTAAAACACTAGCTTTTTCACTTCGTTCAGAGTCTAAAATGTGTTACGATTACATTTAGGTTTATATAATATTTACATTTATAAAGCTCGTACAGGAGCTAACATCATTTCGTTTAGTAGGAGTTAGCACTATTTCATGTGAGAGTTAACACTATCTCGTACAGAAGTTAACCCTTGTCTGCGTAGGAGATTAAATACTTTTCTAGGAGTTCACCATTCCCCGGACATCATAGCGAGTTAATAAGAAACGTAACGGACTACTATTTGACACACGTTACGACCCCCCCCCCGTGTTCGTGGCGCGTAATAAATAATAATTTTATAAAACAGACGCGTTTGTCTTGACGTTTTCGCTCTGGCGGCAACACAATATATTTCATCTCTAGCCATTACGTTACGTCACACATAACAATATAATATTATAGAAATGAAAAATCTTTTTTCTCTCGTCCGCGGTCCATTATACTCGGTTTTCACGTATACCACCAATATAGCGCAATAATAATACGTATGTTCGTGTTCCGCGTGGACTTTTAATCAAACACAGCAGTTTTCCGGCCGTCGGAAACGTCATGCGCGCGTATATCACAATATTGTATACATTATCATTTAGTATAGTTCGTGAAGACAATATCTACGTTCGACGTAGTCGTGTGTACCGCAAACGATTAACATTCTGTGTCGGCCGCGGCGCACGTTTTGTACGAAATTCTGACAGATGTAAATTCAATAAGAAGCTAGTGTTATCACAGTGATGTTTTATTTTCATTTTTTTTTTTTTTTTTTTTTTTACTGTTAACATTTTTAAGTATTGGAAATACTTGTCCGACAATTTCAATCAGCAACTTTTTGAATCGAAATTCGCTTCTTTGTAGGTGTACTTTTGAGAGGTTTCTTTTAGGAATTCTCAAAATTTGGGAAAAATTACTTCAAAATTTTACAAAAAAACGTCTCGGGAACTATTATTTTTTTAATCTAAACTCTATGAAAATTGAAATATATACAGATAATTATAAAAGAAATTGTTGGGAGCAACAAAATTTTAAAAATGTGAAAAATGAAATTTTGGGATTTTTTCCTAACATCTTTTTTTCATCATTGTTTTTTTTCCCTTTTTTCATTTATTAAGTAGGCTATAAAACTAACTGAAATCAAATTTTTTTTTTTTCTGTTATATAAATAAATTTTATAAATTTTAAGTTAAATTGTCCTGTATAAACAATAGCTTCACTCAGAATCGTTGTATTGATGAAATAATTCATTGTTTATTTAAAATTTAATACACCTACGAAATCTCACCCGAGGAGCGAAAAATACCCATGGTGCGAAGTATATCCGGCTTCCGATTTAATTAGCTATATATATGTGAAAATTTACATTCACAATAATAATTGAAGTTGATACAGTTTCAATTATGAAATATCGTAAAAGCGACGTTTTTCTATATAGGTTTTTATTGAAGTCGTTTTACTAAAAAAAAAAAAAAAATAAATAAATAAATAAAAAAAATGCAGGGGGTTGATACGACATTCTAATCACCCCTTCGAGCATTCCACTATTACTGGCTTTAGGTACTGACTTGACATAGAAACCGACTGAGCGAACTAATTCCTTTTCAACATTTTTGTCGTTATTTTGTGATATTTTTATCTCGAACCGCATGTTATTAGCGTGAGACGAGCACGTGTATCTCGATTCGAACGAGAACGAACGAAATTAAAAATAATTACACAACAATAGTTGTTTGCTGTGCGTTGCGGTCGGTATAATAAAACCGATTGTCTTTGATTACGAAAAAAAAAAAAACCAAAAACAATAAACCCCAAAATAATAAAAATCGTCGGCAGCCGATAACAATCACGGGGTAGACAAGGAAGATGGGGTAGATAGTTGTTATTTGTTGGAAAATTTCTCGGGTCAGCCCGTATTTTAAACCAGTGATTCACAAACTCAGAGTCCCGACCACCTTGGGGGTAGTCAACAAATTCTTACGGACCGCCAACACATAAATAGCCATTGTTCTTCATGTTATTATTATCATAGGTATTAGGGGTAATAATCATTGTTTAGAATAACAGTTGATAAAAATTTGGAATTGCCGATAAAAACGTTCGTTTATATTGATCAAAATGATTAATTATTTTAATGTAATATCAATATAATAGTAATTATAATAGTTTGTTGCTAATTTTTAATAATATCAAAAGTCGCTCATAATATTTGTGTCGCGGGGTCTCCAAAAGATTGAGAACCACTGATTTAAACAATCTTGTTGTTTTGCGTCGTAAGCCCATAGAAACGCTAATGAAATTGTCCGGAAATTCGTTTTATCGTAATAGATTTACTCGGAAGGCGTGGTATTAAAACGGATCCATTGGCGACGGAAATTCGTTTACAGAGCAAAAAAAAGAAAACACTGAAAATATTGTTTTTAGAGGCTAACAGTCTCGTAAAACAACGTGCGTAACTTAATTATTAATTAATTAACGTAACACCACAACCGTTTCGTGCGCTGAGTGAATAAAAAAATTAATAAATTGGCGACGACACGTCGTTGTATAAGGTATAATATAATGTAATTATCTCGAAACAGGGTGTATCTCCGTTTTAACAGTATGCGTTTTGACGTTTTGATGGCTTTCGTACGAAACAATCCGGAACAAAACCGATTTTTTATTATTTATTTCATAAAAATCTGGTTAGAAATTATACGTTCTTTCTTTGTTCTGAAAAAAACTAATGCAAATTTTGAAAATAAATCATCTATAGCCGATTCCTGATTTAAAAAATTACTGACTGAAATTTCTGGATAAGTGATATTCTAAAAATCTTTAAGAAAGAGTGGTAAAAGAACTAAATAAAATCAAAATATGAAAATTTAAAATTATGTGACATTTTCAAAATTTCTGTTTTTAACAATGAATTCTAAAGTCAAAATATATAACTAATAATAATTAAGCATTTAGTAGTAAATTAAATTTTCTATTAAAGTAATAAAATGTTTTTTTATGTAACATACTATATAAATAATTGTATTCATAAAATATATGTTCTATTGATCAATCAAAATTAATAATTATTACCATTTAAGAATCCAAGTGGAGCGAAGAATCTATAGCATTTTAACAATGATGTTTTATCTTTTTCTTTCTTTTCTATGTACACGTTTTCGTATAGAAACACGTGATCAATACTTACAACCAAAAACTTTTTGAATTAGAGTTTGGCTCTAGATGTAAATTTAAAGAGGTAATTTTTTTATATACTCAATACTTTTTCAAAATTTGAGATTTCTTTGAATCTTAAAAGCCGGTACAAAAACTAATGTATAACATGAAAAACTGTGAGTATTGAGTAGGCAAAACAACTGAAAACAGAAAAAATTACTTCTTTAAAATAACATTTAGAGACTAAATTATGATTGGAAAGGTAGTTGGTCGAATTTTTCTATATATGGAAAAGTGAAAAACCGAAAAATAAAAATAAACATCATTGTAAAAAAAAACACTCCACGCAGAATCTAAAATATTGTTAATTAATTCAATAATAATATGAATAGATTTACTACATTAGTTGAATAATTAGTGTTCTAATAATGAATTTGGGGTTGATAATTATACCTAACGCCCTAGGGCGCAGAGACGGTCAGTGATGACGGAAGATTTGAAAAAAAAAAAAACCTCTGTGGACGGCAAAAACCGTTTGAAATCAGATTCCGAGATGTTCTACAAAAACAATAACGCGCCGTATATTATCGAACATAGGTTATACATGCGTGGAGCGCTCTTCTCGTCGTCGCATGAATATTAATATAACCCAACGAATATGGAAATCGTCGTCGTGCGCCTGCGCACGTCTGAGTTTTCTCATCTAAATACACGCACGTGCCGTTCGCGCATAATAACAATAAAATAATTACCAGCCGTGTAAATTAGTGACGTAAAACACGGAATCGTGTTATCGTCGCTCGGCGTGAAAAATCCTAGTTTTTCAGGCGAGACATTTTTGAGGCGTTTAAAAAATCAGTTCGTATCATTGAAAATGTAAATAAGTTCATACGATATTGTAAAATATGTTTGAAAATGAAATTAAATTCTCATTTTATAACACAGTTTCACTCAAAATGGACAATAAAAAGATTTTTGTCAAAATTTTTGCACATGGGAAGTTTTGTTACCTAGTGATATTATTATGGTTATTATATCATTGCACATGAGAGATTTTATGGCTTTAACACAACTAAATATTTATTATTAAAAGGACGTACCTCGTACCTTGGGTACTCTTCGCTTTTTGAGTAGGATACTCTCGTGGGTGTATTGAATGTCAAAGAAACACTATAAATAATTTCTTCAATAAAACGATTCTGAGTAATAACAAAAAAATTTATTTTTTACTCCGCCAGTTTTATATTTCATTATTAACTGAGAAAAGTAATATATATATATATATATATATAAATTTCTTGTAGTTAGTTGAATTTAAATCAGTTTTAAACTATTTTTTACACACAATGCTAGCCTAGTAGTACTATAATAATAATTTAGTAACGGTATTTAATTTATCAATAATATTATAAAATGCTCACGTGATAACCGCTTTAAACATTTTTCACATTAATGAAGGGTATTTTTGAGATTTTTTAGGGCTTTAAAATCCCAGTCTTACTTATCATTAATGATGAAATAAATAGTTATTTATTTTTTTTATATAGGAGTGGCCATGGCTCTCTGCTCAATCCTTCGCTCCCCCTAAAGTCACCACAGATTTCATGATCGGCAAACAATATATATTTTATCAAAATCATTTCACAGACGTAAAAAAAATAAAAAATAAAAAATAAAAATAAAAAGCGAATAGAAATTCTTTCTAAATACACTCATCATGCTCTCGGTGAATCCGCGTTGGCGACGGGCGCGGACAATTGGGAAGACGTTGACGATACCATCATACGAGTGGCGACGTGCACAGTCACAGTCATTATTAAAGTATTTTTTAAGTATAATATAATATAATTTTTTTATTGTTCCAAACAGTGAATCGCGTCGTCCTCGAATTATTATTATTATTTTGAACTCACGAGTGTTGCTAATCGTTTTAGAGTTACGCGCGCACAGATCGGGGGAACGGTTTTTTTCCCCCGGAAACAGCAGCACTCGTCGAGTGCTCTACGGCTACACACCTTGTTTAACACCACCACTCCTTGCGTGTACGTTAGTAAATGAGTATAATTATTATTACTAACGCGATCAAAATAATATGTGAAAGCGTTTATAATAAATAATTACACGCGGGACCGCGTTCGAGTACCGTTTTGTGCGTCATCCCGTCGTCGTCGGAGTGTGAGATTCAACGGTAAAATGTGATCCGACCAGACGGAAAGCTTAGAGCCAAAGCTCAACTGGATTGCGGGACGAGGGGAGGGGGTGAGAGAGAGAGGGGAAAGACGGGAAAGCGCGAAACGAGAATGAAGAATATTATTGTCGTATTATTCCTTTTAATCCGTACACGGACGTTGGAATTAAATAAAATACGACGTCATTATTAATATTATTGAATCTGGTCGTAAGTCTTGCAAAACTACAGAAGCACAAATTATAAGGAACATCGAATTATCACATTAACGGTCTGGGGCGTAATTAAAGGCGGAGATCAAGGGGATAAATCTCCCGTCAAGTCATTTAGATTTCGAGTCTGTCGAACAAAATGTAACGATGTTTATTTTTTATTTTTTTTTACTCCTTTTTGTAAACATTTTTCGTACGGAGATACTTATTTAGAAGTTTCGACCCGTAACTTTTTTAATTGCAATTCGTCTTTGGATGGTACTTATAAAGAGGTTAATTTTTTGCAATTCTCTAGAGTTTTCTCCGAAATTTGTGAAAAACTACTTAAAATTTGACAAAACGCTCGGGAAAATATATTATTTCAAGACTTTATCTAAAATAATTCATTGATTAGCAAACTTCAAAGTCGTATATTATAAAAACACATTTTTTTTTTTTTCAACGTAACTGTAATTGCTTTATTCATAAGAAAATATAAAATGATCATTTTTTACTCCCTCGAAATTCGTTCAACACTATTTGTTGTCAAGTTATTAATCTTATTTAACAACATACATGCAGTTTAATCAACAAAACTTTCACAACGACTTCTAAAACTTTGTGATCCTAATCAGTTGAACGCATCTACTTCATAAATTAATATCCGCTTAATACGATTTATTGTCAATTTAACTATAGTGAAACGAGTGTTCAAAATAAAAGTTCATAGAATCTAGAAAGTTCATGTTCTGACTTAAAAAGAAGATTTCTCTTCAAATGTCTTTAAAAACATTTGAAGTGCATTTTTTGGTCTTTTATACTAAACTTTGGAATTTTAAGTGCGTTTTTCAACATTTAAAGTGAATTTTGATCGCATTTTTTTAACATTTTAAAGGCATTTTTAAGGTCATTAAATTCACAGTCCTATAATAAATATTTTTCGTTTTCATTGATATTTTGTTGTTTAACAATGCCATTTTTTGTTGATTATAATCAATATTTCAATGTTACACATTATAATAATTCCCTTACTCTAACAATATTAATAATAATTATAAAAATGTTTCCTATATGATATAGTATCTGGTACCTATAGTATCTTTCTGAAAAGGTTAGATAATCTATCATATATTATATTCTATCTACAGATAAAAATTTATGTGCCTAGTAACTATAATAGATCCTTTTTTTCAAATATCTTGTCGTCAAACATCTCGGTGTGCACAAAAGTCAAAAGAAAACACTGTGAAAATGCAATAATTCAGCTGTTTTCCAGACGTTATCGTTTCGTCGAACAATCTCTGATTCGTGCAGTAGCTGTGCCGTCGTCGCACGCTTTGAAATAATAATAAATTTCTCTAACTCGATCGCGTAGATTTATCGTACAGCTAGACGACTAGAATGTACTCGTGCCCGCGTAGCTTAGGTAGAAAATAAACGCACGAGACGCAAAGGGATTGGATCGCATTGAATTATTAGGCCTATACGCGTAAAGAAAAACGTCCTCTTTCATGTATTTTCCAAAGGATTTCAAAAGGGTCGATGCAAACGGGAAAAAAAAGTGGTGGAACGAGTCCCTCTTGTGTACATAATATTACATTATATTTTTTCAAATAAAATTACATATATTTATGGGTATATAATAGGATGACCATATTTTGAAAATTATAAAACAGGACACAAAAAAAGGTCAGTACAGTTATACAATTCACAAGAATATGCAATATATTAGCCTACGTAATTTGAAAAATTGTGCACTGAAATTTCATTTTTTACATACATACGAAATATAATTTTAAAATTTAGATACCAAAATTAATGGATGCGGCATAAGTATTGGGGATGGCATCTCAATATTATTTCGCGGAATAGTAGATACTTATTTCGAAGAATATTGAATGGGAGAATTTAGAATTTGTTACTGTAAAAAAATATATTTTTTGGATTAGCTTAGTATATTGTTGCTGAGATTTTTTTTGCAGTTGTTAGCTAAGTGTTACTTTAATATCACTAAAAATACAATACAAAAAATACATTATATTTTGTTTTCAGTTTAGCGAACCCGATTCAGAATCGTTTTACTGAGAATTTATTTATCGTTTCTTAAAAATTTAACACATCTACCGAGATTATTCAATTCAAGAAACGTAGAATACTTAAAGTGCAAAGCGTGTCTCATTTTTTTTTTCAATCATTTGTCTGACCAAATTATAGTTTATTCCCATTTGAAATATAAAAACGAAGAGATAAAGTTTAATAATAATTTGATTATTTTTCCAAAATCGTATAATAAACCTTTCGAATATGTGTTGACGTGTTAAATAGAATTTCGTATTTGAAATCAGGTCGATTTGAAGCGCTGACAATGTAAATCCTAATATCGCTTTGCCTACACTCAGCAAGAACAAACACACGCATGTGATTTCGGTCTCTAATTACGGCGTACGTATATTATAATAATCGTGCGAATGACGCATTAAATTACAGTGAATTTAGGTGATAAATATTTGATCTATAATGTCGTCTGTGCGATACCCAGGATACAAAGGATATATACTATACAGGGTGACCACACATCCTGTTTTAAATCAATCTGGTCCTGTTTTTCAACTATATGCTGTGTTTTTTTTTTTTGATTTGATATTGAAACAAGACTCATTTAACCACGTGTTCCCGTTATTCTTTAATATTTGCGTTATCAAGAAGTGATTTTGTCAATTATTCGATTTGACTTTCGTCTTTGATAAATCTGCTAGTATTATATGAAAACTTTTCTTTCTTTTTTAATTATGCTTTTCTTATAACGTGACCTCGTTTTTTGCGAGACTCATTTTTAAGTCACCTGTGATAGCATTAGAAAAATGGACGGAGAACTAGAAGTTGTTTTCGAATAATAAAAAATATACTGTCCTATATAAAAGCTATAATATTATCAAAAGTTATTCTCATGAAAATGAATTATTAGGTTTTGGAAATTCATTGTGGCAATTCGATTTTGCACATAAAAATGATTTTTTATCGACATCAGAATAAAAATTATAAAACCTTTTAAAAAAATAAAAATATTACACCAGGTAGTTTTACTTAAAAAAAAAAGTAAATTAAAGAATAATAATTCTTTTCACATAACGTAACGCAACACATTGTTTCTTGTTTTTACAGTGTTAATATATTATTGTTTTACCCAATGCGGAAAAAAGTGTCCTGTTTTTTTTTTTCGTTTATACATCGGTCCCCTTAGGTTAACGTGAAACAATATTTATGTTTTTCCAGTGAGGTTCATGTGTAGGTACATTCGACCGTCATCAACGAGAGTGTACACAATTTCGATGCGATTAAAACTGTGTGTTTTGTATAAATAAATGGCTTGTTGATTAAAACTAAAAAAAAAAAAAAAAATTAATCGATTTGCAATATTAAAAAAATTATATGTTTTAATTATACTATGATGAAAACATACTTTTTTTTTCAATATAATGTCGTGTTTGAATTATTTTCAAACATATACGATTTCTAATTCTAAAAATCTTCGATTTTTTTAAATTTGCGAATAATTTAACATTTTTTTTCAAATACGTCATAATAATGGTAGTATTATTATGACATCGATTGGCGTGAAATTACTTTTTGAATTTCCTACGTTGTTAAGATTATATATTTTTAAGGATAACATTTGTTATAATAAAATTACTAAAGATTTTTTTGCGTGAAACAATTATTATTTATAACGACCGATCCGAATGGTATCTTTATTGCCCATTTCTCGACTACAATGTATTTATTTAAATTATAATTTATAAGACGTTATACAATTCGGTTTTCACAGGAAATATACGAGTATTTCATTAAATGATAGTAATCGTAGGTCGCGTCCGGTCAGGTAGGGATAAAAAGGGATTCTCAGAAAACCGTTGGAAAATCGTTACCGCATCGCAAAATGGTCAGAGAGGTAAATAATTATATATTATGTTGTGGCTAAAGTACAAAATATGATTAATGAGTAAATTATCCGGATAATGTGCACATCAGCCGTACTACTCGGATAAAGTAAATAATCGAAATACAAAATCATATTTTCATAATTATTATAATATTATGTTTGATGTCATGTATTTGTACGGCATTGAGCTCCGTTTTCGTCCACAAATACGTTCGCTTCGCTCACTTCCCCCCAAAAATCTATCTCTTTAAAGATCCGAATTCCGTACCAGAATAATTCACTACTGATCCTTTCGAGTAAAAAAATTATTTTCAATAATCAAGTTTATGGCTTCCAAGTTTAGTGCATTTCATCTAACATATATTGGTGTTAATTTTACAACAGTATTTATTTCAGATTGAGTAAATGACTTATGTCTTATTAGACTGAGTAAACACTTGTGTTGTTTCAACACTCCATGAGCATAATTTACTGTTTTGCTGTTTGACCAATTTTATAAAATGTTAAATCAACCCCAGATTACTAACTGCGCATCAGAATCTTAAAATATATTCGGTTTTAGAAGTCGTACTCGTTAGAAGTTGGTAAATTTTTCATTACTGCTATTTCAAAATTAATTTAAATAGTAACTCAAACATTATATAACTGATTACAAATTACAAATGTAACCCAGTTATGCAAATTTGATACGTGTAACTGATTATCGCCCAAACCTAATTATATTACACTCAAAATATTAGTTATATTTATTTTCCTAAACGCATTGGTTAACTAAGAATTTTGAAAAATGATTATTTGTTGAGCATCGACCCTTCGAACACGTCCTTGAGTGCGAGAGAAAATTTTATCTGTGAAATCAGTTCGATTTGTAACGCAGACATTTCAAATCCCCATTTCAGTGCGCACACGTATATATTATGAGCATCTCCTAATGCATATTAAAATTCCGATCTCTAATCACGACATGTTTACGTGACGCCAGTCCATCCAGACACATACACGTAGACGTAATCATCTCGTGTATTCGTGACACGTCGCAGACTAGCTGCCTCTTTATATAGAACACAATAATATACATGAACGGGCAAAATACATCACTTTGTCTATTTGAAATACAGAATAAATTCAAAATTTACATTTAAAATATAAAATACAAAACACTTTTAAGTTGTGAGAAAACTGTAAAATACAAAATAATTTTCTTAAATTTGGTTATGTAAATTTTATGGTTAAAAAAAAAAAAAAAACTGTAATTTTATCGATTAGTTTAGATTCAAAAATGCAATTAAAATTTAAAATCTATATAATATAAATAATAAACAAAGTTAAACAGTTTTAATTAATCATTTACTAGTATAGAGTGTTAGTATCTACATAAATTATTAAAGTTAATATAACATTACATAAATTATTATTATTATTATTTTTTTTTTTTTGAGAAAATACTAATTACAAAATGCATTTCAAATACGTATTTTAAATATATTTAATTAAAATTCTGCTCATTCCTGAACATATATATAGTCGTAAAAAAATGTTAAATAATTTTAAAAACCCGGACATACTTCGCATTATAGGTACTTTTCGCGTTCCTAGGACGAAATAATTTTGGTGGATGTGTTGAGTTTGAAAGAAATGATTAATCATATTATTACTACGATATAACGATTCTGAGAGTAGTTTCAGTTAATTATCCGCAACAATAACTGTCAGTTTTATGTTGTGTGTGTGTGTGTGAGTGTTTAACAATTATTATTTAATAATATATCTAAATCCGTGCCCACTAAATCATTTGTGAAAATGATTAATTTTGCTAAAAGCTTGTATACAATTATCCGGTCGAAAAACAATGATTCCATTAAGTGATACGTAATAATAAGGAAAATACATTTGAAATTATTAATAATTGTAATAATCATCATTTGAGCTGTGATTCTAACTTTAAACGTTTGTAAAAAATTATTCATTGAGTTAGCTTTTATCGAATTCATACCATTTATAGGAAAATATACTAGAAATCTTTTGGCAAATGAAAATATCTACGGGATTAAATAATTAATCATTTTATTAGGTTTTAATTGAAAATACAAACTACTTACGGAATTTCACGTAAAAAATGACCAATTTTATACAAATGTTATCCAAATAAAAAGTCGATTTATGATTTTCGAAATTTTTTTGGGGATAATTGGACATGTATATTTGAGTGAGGGTTTGTTGGATTTTCTGAATTCTGTGTTTATCCCGAAACCGGTGAAATTAATTTGAAAATAGTTTCTTCGTCCCGCCCAAAATTTAAAACGTTTCGATATTATATGTTAAATAATAATATAATATTTTAGCCGTCACACCGCGGTCGACCACCATATACCCGCCCGTATATTATATTGTATTACCCGCACACAATATTATTATTAAAATAAATGCTGGTACGTCCGGAGTGTTATTATTACCTACTACTATGTATTACCAACTATGATAACACGTCGGGGGACACGCGTTCATTACTGGCCGCGCGACACAGTCTTCGTCTCGCGCGTTATTATAATATGATTTATTATCATTGTTATTATATACCGTCATTATGCGGTGCCCGTGTACGAGCGGAGCGTCTAGAAGACGACACAACACCGGTAACGACGACGTGGTCGTCTCTAGGTCAACGCGCGATATTATGTATGCATAATATTTTTATATTATGAAGCTCTCTAGTCGTTTCCGAATTACTGGCGCGTGCCGACACGCCACTTTGTGAATCGTAGTTTGCCTCTGGATTAGGAGTATAGGCATTTGTTTAGAGCAGTGGTTCTCAATCTTTTTAGGACCACGACCCAAATTTTTCTTCGAAAACCTATCGCGACCCACATGGGTTTACATTTTTAGGATAAAAACGTATTTCTTAAAAATCAAAATTAGATTAATACTTTAATTTATTAATTAATTGTTGTATAATTTTACAAATGT
>JAIPRM010011795.1:0-12603 GCA_025469315.1 Stegophylla sp. TES_Ste_2020 | reverse complement strand
TTATTTAATTATCAAATGATTTAGTTTCAACGTGCATATAAAATAATTTTGAATATTTCCATTATTTAATTCACATTTTTTTCGCATTTAATTCGCATTAAATTTGTTTCTTTCGGTAAACTAGAAACAAAATTATTTTTAGGACATGTTTTTTTTAGTTTTCTTGATTCAATAACAGGAATAAACCACAAGTTTTTTCTTTTGATGTTCTTAAGGTGGTCATAAAGAAAATATATGAAGTTTGATTTATAAATATATTACATTTCAATAATCACATTCAATATCGGCCATTGTTAATAAAGAATGTATAAAAACAAATTTTTATTAGAAAATATTCGAGTATTTTCATTTGTTTCAGTAAATTATATCAATTTTTTCAAAACATGATCATTTTATTACATTAAGTGCTTACCGTAAAAAATAAAAGTATATTTTGTAAAATAAATTACTTAAAACACAAAATTTGAATAATGATGTGCGTTATTCATGATATTAAATACTTCGTGTTTAAAATTTGATAGTAATAAAACTTAAAATATACTTCAAAAAAATCTGCATGTATTAATTTGTGTCTACAATATTTACTCGAGATTAAGAAACTGATGTAAATTTAGAAATGTATTATTCAAAAATATGCTTTTATAATGATTAAAGGTATTTATTACTAAAATAATACGAGAATATTTTTTGAAAAACTGTTTTAAAAACATTTATAACGTTAAATATACCTTACAAATACCAAGTGCGGATCCAGTGGGCGGTGTTAGGGGTGGCGTATCATAGTGTGTAAATTTAATTTATTGTATATAAAATTATACTCATATAATGCATTTTTTTAAATTACTCCACATTAATATATTGTTATTAATTAATTCTAAAGTCACAAATCGTCGTGTTTTAATTTTAGAACATTGTACTTTCATGAGTGGTATTTATTTTTCAACCATACTAACATTGGTATAGAAATAAGAAATGTTAATAAATACCCCTTAAAAGTCTTATAAAGTTATAACCAAGCCATTAATCGAATTTTCAAAACTCCTCGGAAAGAAATATTTTTATAATAAATTTATATTTTAATAAAAAAGTTCAATGTACCTTATAAAAAAATTAAAAATGTATTCAGTATAAAAATGAGAAATTATCATGTAATATGTAGCCTTAATGCAATTTATATATACAAGTAAATAAGTTTTTTTTAATCTGCCCCTCTCGTTAATGCAGACTGCATCCATATCTGAGGAAAACGTTATTATTTATTTTTTTTTAAAGAGAATTCCAAAATGAGAATTAGTAAATTAAGAAATTTAAATAATGAAATAAAAATATAAACGCTAAATGAGTTTGATTAAATTGATGCTTAGAAGTTGGAGGTCCTCAAGTAGGCAGTCGCTGTTATTATCACAGAGCTCGGGACTTAAAGCACCTAAAAACTATGGTATATACTCTATAATTTGCTTCAAAAAAATGTAAATTATGCGCTAAAATATGATCTAAAATAAAAAAATATGCTAAAAAATATTCAAATGAAAAATATTTTACACATTTTTCCAATTATAATTCTGTCCATACAACAACAACACAAATTTACTTAAAACTTTTGCTTTTTGAGATTCTGAACGAAGTGAAGAAGTTAGTGTTTTTACAATTATGTTTATTTTTTGTTCAAAAGTTTTGATCAATAACTTTTTGAAACCAGATTTGCCTCTAGTTGGTACTTTAGAGAGGTTATTTCTCAATTTTTAAATTTTTTTTTTTTAAAACTACCCAAAATTTGATAAAAAAGATTCGGAAACCATTATTTTTTGATCCAAACTTTATAAAAATTTAAATATAGATAGACAATAATATAAGAAAGTATTTGATGCAAGAAAATTTCGAAAACGTGAAAAAAAAATGTTGGACATTTTTCTTACATTACTTTTTTTATTGATTTTTTTTCCCTTTATGTATTAGATAAAAAAAAGTAAAATAAAGTAAAGTAAAGTAAAGCAAAGAAAGCAAAGTAAAGTAAAGTAAAGTAAAGTAAAGTAAAGTAAAGTAAAGTAAAGTAAAGTAAGGAAAAAAAAGCAAAGTAAAGTAAAGTATAGACAAGAAAGCAGTACATACTTTGCACCACGGATATTCTTCGAACTTCGAGTAAAATACTTTTGGTGAGTGTGTAGAAAATGACGACTATTTTGTTCTTTATATTATTAACTTCTTTCGTTCAGAAACGTCTTATTGAAGAAATCATTTATCGTTTTTTTGAAATTATACACACCTTTCAAGAGAACACAATATGACCCGAGGAGCGAAGAATATCTGTGGTCCGCCTTTCTTGTCTATACTTTAATTTACTTTACTTTATTTTCTTTGTATGTGTATTAGTAATTAATACCAATGAATGAATTTTCAAAATTTAATTGATTTGTATGTTGTCCACTTACATTAATTAATATTTTTATCTATAAACAACGAGTCACTAAGTCAATCATAATGTGACATCATAATCATAATTTCTGAGTTCGTCAATTATTGCAAATGATCTAAAATACTTTTTTATATAATGGGCTTTTTTACATAATTCTCGTTATTTTCATTCTAATTAGCAATAAATATCAAGTTAATTAGAAAAATAGTAAAAAAATTCTAAAACTTTAAAATATGTACTAAAAATTTTTGGTAATGAATTCTTTTTAGCATTAAATGTATTTTTAGCATAGTCTGCTTTCTTTCATATGCTATATTTAATCTAAAAATGCATATACCATAACTATATGGTATATATAGGTATTGAACACTGTTCAGTTCAATACTGAAAATTAAAATTGATTGTTAGAACCATATTTTGTGTTATGTAGAACGTAGAAAAGTGCACTAAATCGACTATACGGCATACCGTATTGATTGAATGCAGATCAATATTTCTCTTCAATTTTTACGCGTAAGTCGAGTGGTTAAAATCATCCAAGGATTCGATTTAATAACGCGGTGTGATCCTATAATCCTCGAAACGCATACGCATTGTAGTCCACGAAGTCATTCAACGCGATAATAAATAATATGCTCGTGCGTCATAATACGCATTGTTTTCGTTGCTCATGTTGTTCATGAAATACGTCGTTCCGAGTATTCGACTTGGTCAAATTAGACACACCATTACGCGATTTGATGTAGTATTGAAAAGAAAAAAATTTCAAATATGCAGAAAGGGGAAGAAATAGAATAAAGAAAAAGATGGAAAGAGGGAGATAGAGAGAAAGTGGGTGTGAGGGAGAAAGAAGGAGAGAAAGAAAGTGGGAGAGAGAGAGAGAGAATTGTTGACGTCGGTTATAATGATAAACTATTTTATGATTAGGTAGATATACATACAAGTTTCGTCGATGAGTGTAACCAGAGGAAAAAACTTGGGCATGCTGAGAGTATTCTAATATGAGAGTAAAAAGAAAGTGGAAGTGGTTCCTGAAATCTCGTCTGGTTTGGTTCGCGACGCAGTCGTTATGTAACAATATACGTCGCTTATATTATTATATTGACTTAAAGTTGCGGCGACGGTTACATCAGGAGATAGGTAATAATATTATTACGTATATATGTACCTACGCTATTATTACGTGGCCTCAATTTAGCCGGCGGAAGTGTATAATACTAAGGCGATGGTGGTGGCCGGAATAGTTAGACATGACCGCGGATCAAAATGAAATGTAGGATAATGTGAGAAAAGTATTTTAAACATATCATTTTTTTTTTTGACTTTCTTGCGTCACGATTAATACGTAGATCGGGTATAGTAATAATGCGTTGTCGTTAATGTACGCACACTGTACAATGTACATTGTGATATGCTCTGATTAAATGCAATGTATAAATACAAAATATGTGTGTGTGTGTGTGTGTGTGTTACGGGCAAAGTATACAATGTTTGGACTTTATATAAAATACCCATCATAATATTGGGGTAATATAAATAATAACTAATGTTCGGATTTTAATGCGAATTTCATTATTTTCTGGAAGCTCTAAAACATTGCTTTCCAAGCATTAAATTCGTATCATATACCAAAAAAAATATTTAAAAATGCAATTTTTATTCTGCATTTTTTCAATTCATTGAATTTTTATGACATGCATTCGAAAATGCGGAAAATCTATTAGACTGACAAAATATGGCAAAATATTTTATTATCAGAATCTTCATAAAATATAAAATTGTTTTTTAACATAACTTCAAAAATAATGTAGCTAGAAATTTGAAACTTTCAGGAGAAACACTTTATAAAAATTTCAAAAACATTTGATCAATTATGAGTACATAGCATTTTGAAAATATAGGAAATTTCTCGTTTTTGTTAGTTTTTATGTGATACAATCTTCAATTCTCGATATTAAGACTTGAAAGTTTAATATGATCTCACTCACGTACATGTCTAATTGATCTGAAAAAATCTCGAAATCTTAAGTTAATTTTTCTTTCTACAACCGTTTGAAGTTAGAATTTTGACGAACTTCATTAATTTTACCTAAAATACACATTTTAACGTACATAAAAGAAAATTGGTTCAACCAATCTTTTTGAAACTTGGTACATAGGTAGAAAATTTCATAGTAAATATTTTGGTACAATAAAACTTATTAAGGACTATTATTAAATATTTTACAAGGGTTTGATTGAAAAAAAAAAAAGGAGAAAGTACGGATAAATATTATGATATATTTTTAGTTTCTGAACACTCAGGAAGGTTGATAATGTTTTATCGCAGTCTAATGTATTTTTCGACGCAGAATACGATGGTGTAAATTAAAATTCATGTGGATCAATCATTTTCTAATTACATGATCTATTTTGAAAATTCAGTATTTTTGGTTATTATATTAAACACCTACATTTCAACGGTTTTCAACGCTGTTCTTGTGGCGTACTGGTTAAGGCATCAGATTTTAACGTGACGGTACTGGATTCGAACTTTATCCGGTAAACTAAATATTTTACACTTTTTCAACCGTGACTGACCAGTGGCTACTCGATAAATAATATTTGTACTAAATTTATATTATAAAGAATTAATGTTGATTTCCGTTGATTAAAGCCTCTTTAATTTATTTTATTATGGCGCTTATATTTTATTGTGATTTGAAATTAGTTATGAAATATTAATTAGGTGTAGAGGAATATTATATGAAAAATCAATTTTCGTTTTTCGTTAATTGTGTAGGTATGTAACAAAATTACTTTTAGTTCAACATTCATGTTCAATGCGTGTATATCAGTATAATAAGTAAGCACGGGTGTAAGTAGGATTTATTAATAAGGGGGGGGCTACAGTCCTGACTCAAGAGTATTTAAAAATATGTATATACTTATTCTATAAGATCAATTTTTATGATAAAAATGTCATAACAAAAAAACAAAATATTTTGAATATATAACATATACATATCAATTGAACAAAATAATATATTTTACAATTGAATGCTCTTATACTTTGATAAAAATTCTTTTAGAATATCATCTCATTATTTATTTTATATGACAATTCTCTATGTTTTTTTCTATCTTTAATATAGCTAAATCACTAAATTTGCTTTACGACGTAATGGAAATTCGACCAGAATAACAATTATTATTTCATTTTTGTGTGTTTGTACATTGAACTTACATATTATACATTGTGACTATTGTGTACATATAAATTAGACGTAATACGTTTATATTTTATAACTTGTATATTAATCACATGTTGGCTTCAAACATAAATATGATAATATAACACAATATTATAATTATATTACAATTTCCTACTGAATCCTAAGACAAAAATTTGTCTTAGCTTTTGAGAGGATTTGGTATAAATTTCAATAGAGGCTAAGCCCCTCCAATCCCCCCCTAGTTATGCCAATGTATGTATAATCATACAAAAATTAATTAATTTCGTTATTTTGGTCGAATCTCGACTACTTGATGGTACTAGTACTTATTATTAAGTAACTTTTTACACAAATTGTACATGGCTTATTCTGTTATTAAATAATCAGTGTTAAGTATATTGAAAATTGTGATTATTGTACTTATATTAAATGAAGCTCAGTGCATAATCGTTTTATTGAAGAAATGATTTATTGTTTCTTTAAAATTCAACACACCGCCAAAAGTATCCCACCCGAGTTGCGAAGAACACCCTAAGGTGTGGAGTACACTCTTTTTTTTTTTTAATCTAAACTTTATGAAAATTCAAACATACATAGATAATAATATGAGAAATATTTTGGTGTAAAATATTTTGGTTCCGGCTTTCTTGTCTATAATTTACTTATTTTTGCTTTACTTTACTTTTTTTCTAATTATGCGTGTTTTAGTGTTTCTATATTTCATATTATTTATTACAATATAATTGTTACCTAGTTATATTTATAACATCGACTTAGAATTGTGCTGTGAAAATGTTTAAAATGATCAAGTGTGCCTTCAAGCTAAAAAGGCTGGGAATCTGACATCTGTGTCTTAAATTAGCTAAGATAAACATGCGTTTTGTGCTAAGTATTAAGTATTAACAACATGTGTGTTAATAGCGTTTATAACGTATTGTATGTTGGGTTTGTCAAATTTTTTAATTTTTAATAAGTCTAAAAGTCAAATGTCGGATGTATGTCATTTGCGTTTGAATGTTTATGACTTTAAAGAAAAATAAGAATACAATTTTTATCTTTTAAGTGCATTTTTAGAGCATTTTTTAAATGATAATATAAAATAATAATGTAATATAATAAAACATCATAATGATATATAATTATCTATATTGCTCAATATACGATTAGCATAATGTATAATGCCCGGGCATTGTATGAAATGTCCAAATTGTATCCTTTGCCCATAATATGTATATATATGGCTGCATCTTAATTGTGAGCGAAAAAAAAAGACGACGTTTGTCGACAACCAAATTGCTTGCGCAGTTTTTTCAAGATAGAGCAGAATAAAATTGCGTGCGTATATTTTTTGTATAATATATAAGCGTAGGTTAGTTCACCAGGTGTTTGGTCGAATCGCTACGTTCGTAAACACCTTCTTTTCGCTCCGAAAATCAAATATATTCTCGGCTTGCTGAGCAATGTGGGGATATTTCGGCTTGATAATCATTAATTGCATATACTTTGTATTTTGTAAAAATATCACGTGTAATATACAGGGTAATTTTTTAAGCATACTCATTCCCACTTTTTGCCGTAAAAATGCAAAAATTGGGATTTTTTTTTTTAATATTCAAGTCACCATAAAAGCTATGTTTTCCATAAATTATTATTTTCCATGTCCCCTAAGGATGTCCTTTGGAGATATAAACTTTTATTTTTCAAACGGCAACCCCCTATTTTAAAAGCGGAATTTTATTCAGGTTATTTTTCTGTGAAAAAAAAATTGAAATCAAATTTGAACGAGTAGTTTTTGAAATATTCAAATGTAAATATTAAGAAAAATAGTGTATTGGACACATAATATTTTGTTAATGAGGTACCAATGTTGAATATAATTATTATGAATGTGCATAATTAACCTTTAATCAGAAGTAATTAGATAAATCGTATCATGTACTTAATTATAATACAATAGCAAACAAAAGTAAATGAGATAAGACGGCCTAACTAATTAATTAACTAACTACATAAGAACCAGGTACTTAATTAACCATATATTATTATGTGTCCAAAACACTATTTTCCTAAATATTTACATTCGAATATTTCAAAAACAAGTCATTCAAATTTTGATTTTAATACATCAAAATTCACAGAAAAATAACCTGAATAAAATTCCGCTTTTAAAATAGAGGGTAGCCATTCGAAAAACAAAAGTTGGCTTCCTGTGCAACGTGGGAACATTTTGGTTTGATAATTTTTAATTGCACGCAACTTGGCTCTGCCACAAAAAAATCAAGTACATAATTTGACCCCGTCATGAAAAAAACCACGTACGCATTTAGACCCTGTCATGAAAAGACCACGCACACAATTCGACCGAGAAAGTGGTTTTTCCATGAAATTCAGAACTACCGATATAAATACACTAGCATAGCTAAAAATGTTAGAAGGGGAGGCTCGAGATACTAGATAAAACATAAAAAATATGTATAAACACTTTTTCGTATGAAAATACTTATTTAAAAGTTTCATGCAGTAAATATTTTGATAAGAAATCACACCCAGATGTTATTTTAGAGGGTAGTTTTTCAAAATTTTCAATACTTTTTTCAAAAACGAAGAAAATCTGTTGAAAATTTTAATAAAAACGGTAAAATATGCCGTAAACGAGATTTTATAAAAATAATTTTTTTATTTCGTTATAACACCGAAAATAATGGGACTAGGAACTTGAAATTTTGACCCATTATTAAGAATAGTTATAAATACAGACAAAAAATTTTCAACAAAATTTGACTACTTCTAGGTTAAATATAGAGTTTTGAAATTACCTTGTGTTTTGTTAAGACGTAAGGTAATTTAATAAAATGTGGAATTCTTCATAATATTAGCTGAAATTTTAAGATAATCTTACTTACTTATATTTTTTTTAATTAACCTAAAAAAGTCTCGAGTATCGTAAGTTAACTTTTGATTTTACAACCGTTTAAACTGTTTAAAGTTAGAATTTGTATGAAATTGGTTATTTATACGTAAAATAATAAAAAATTCATAAAACATTAAATTTTTAATCGGGTAAAAATGTACTTTCACCTAAAGATTTCTCACGTGTTTTTTTATAAGTGGTACAAGTGGTTTAAAGTATGAACTAGAGGCAAATTCGGTTTCAAAAAGTTGCTGATCAAAATTTTTGGACAGGTTTTTCTATACAAAAAAGTGTTATAAGAAAAAAATAAATAAACATCATTTTAAAAATACTAGCTTCTTCACTTGGTTCAGATTCTAAAATGTAATTAATGTTTGCATAAAATAATGATTTTTTATGAATTATATTTTATAAAGATTTTTATTCTTAAATCAGTAGAAAATTTTTTTTCACTAAAACATTTTCATGTGTTTTCTAATAATTGTGGTAAAATTTTCATAGAAGTTTATTAAATGAATAATTTTTACTTGCCTTTAAATTTATAAAATAATTATGGTTTAAATTACACATGATTAATACAAAGAATGCAAACTTCTTTTCATTATTATTTCAGTACATTATCAATTTATTGTTTAAAAGTTGAAAATTGTACATAGGCTTAGGTTAGGGTGACCATACGTCTTGTTTTATACAGGATTGTCCTTTATTTCGGCTCTGTGTCCTGTTGTCCTGACAAACTTCTCTCAGGACACTTTTTGTCCCATATTAATCCCGTTTTTTGATTTACTGTTGATTTAAAAGTTTTGAAATTTTTGAAATTAAATTATTGAATAAAATAATGTATAGATTTGGATACGATTAGATCAAATATTATAATCGTAAAATGAATTAACAAGTTTTTTTTTGGAAATTAAAGTATACAATATGCATGAATAAAGGATTTGAAGAAATTTTAAAAAGTATCAATTTAGTTTCATTATGTTATTTTATGTTTTTCAAAATAATGTTTTTATGTGTTTAAATTTAATCTATAATAGGTCGTTTAACAATTATACTTTTGTCATGATTCAAATACATAAATATATATTATATATGTGTGTAATAAATACTTATTTATTTAAAAATATTAAGAAAAATATTTTTGTTCTGTATTTTATTTTCTTAAATACGGTCACCCTAGCTTAGGTTATATACATGATCTACGTACATTTAAATTTTTGTTAAAATCCGTTGAGTTGAGTTTTAATAATAAAAGTTTTAAATTTTTGAAACACTGCAAAAGTGATTATTTTAACGAATACCTAAATTTGCATAGATTATTTACTAAATTGTTAATTATATACAATATTAAATTGATAATTTATATTAATAATCTTGAAAATACATATTACACTGATGTGCCACTCAGAATCTTTTTATTGAACAAGTGATTTATCGTTTATTTAAATGCGATTAGTACGAAGTATCAGGTATGTCTGGTTTTTTGAATGTAAAATAAATTCAAAGTTTTTAATTTACACACTGGTTTAATTTTTTATTGCCTAAAAGTTTTGTTGAATTCAAAATGACACAACAAATATTATATTATTCCTAGCTATTACTTTGAATATTTTTATATGTCAATTATTTTGATTAATTGATTTGAATATTGTAATAAAAAATGAATTCTATAATCCATTTCAATCATATGTTAAAATTGCATATTACAGACAACTTTCTTTATAGCTTTATGTACTATCTAGATGTCAATTTTTGTTTTCATTTAGATAAAATAAAGTATGAAATTTCATACAGTCAATTTTATCTAGTAAAATTTAGCTTTATAGCGTAATACTGCGTTTGTGTAGTGGTATTATTAATAATAATAATGGGAGTAGTTGAAAAGGGAGTTCTGCGTAGTTTTTGCAGTTTGCTAGTCTGCGTAAAAAAATGTAATCGGAAACAAAGGAAGTCAACTAAACAATATTTTTTTTTTCAATTTATTAATACGACTTTTATTATTATCGTTTTGAACATTGCGCCACGAAGGATAAAGTTGTGCTATTGTGCTCGGAGTGTTTTTTAATTATCCTGTATATTTTTTATCTCCAACCTCTTAGTTTTGCAGGGTTCAATCCGCATTTTTCTGTTAATTGGAAATTAAATATAAATTATTATTGTGGAATACATAATACCTCGATATCTTATATTACAAAGTAAATAGGTACTGGTTATTAATTAATAATTATTATACAATCCAAAGTATAATATAGAGACGTAGATATTGTTTAAAATAAATATTTATTTTATTAGTTACGTTCATTTTTATCATTTTAACTTACGAATTGAATATAAATTTTCATTTTTCGAAATAATGACATTAAATATTGAGAAAGTAAAGATATAAAAATCTTATATAATACAATAGCTTTAAAATTTTATTTTTTTTTTTTAGATTTTAAATAGAATAAAAAAGTTAATAGATTCACAATGGTGTTATTATTATTTTATTTTTGTAGAAGAAACATTTTCTGTGCAAAAGTATCTTTCTCAAGGAACGAAGAATACTTATGGTGCAAAATAAACCTGGAATATATTTTCACATCATTATTATTATTAAAAAGTATAATTTACAAGTAGTCTTTTGAAGGTATTTTAAAATGTTTGTTATAAAGAGATTTCTCCGATATTGACTGGTGTCCGTAAATAAAGATTTCGTTTTACAATGTTAGTATGTTCAGACTTAAATAATAAAAACATTATATTTTTTATCAGTATTTATATTATTATATTTTTTTTTTTTTTCAAATACTTTTAGTTTGAAAAATGACTCTTCACACGGTAAGTGCTTGTAAACACGTGTAAAATGACACGAACAATAAACACGCTAAAGCATAAACTCGGTTCAAAAGCCCGTTGTTAGTGCCATAATATAGAACAATAAAGGTTGCACTTTTATCCCTATTATATCTTATTTTAAACAGATTTTCGAAAGTAGGTATAATTTATGCCAAATGTTATTTCACAATGATTTTTATACTTACAATGTAACAGAAAAATCACTGCGGCCATCATTTTTAATGTTTTCATACTAGAATAAAATTAGTGTAAATTTTCAAGAATGATTGTGTTAATCATGTGTGATATATTTTTGTACCAATAGGAATATTCAATAAATTGTGGTGTCAATAACTTATTATTGTAGGGCCAATAAATGTCGAAGTTTTTCATATAATATTTAAAAAGGCCATACTATCACAGTTATCTATGAAGGTCTAAATTATAAGTATGTCATAATAGTTCATTAGCAGTAAAGTTATGGTTGAATAATTTTTTAGATTCTGAACAAAGTGAAGAAACTTATGTTTTTACAATGATGATTATCTTCATGTTCACAGAAAAAAAAATAAAATAGAAAACATTATAAAAACACTTTTTTCAGAATCTAAAAATATTTATATGTTTGAAATAAATATAGATTTGGAAATATTGCCAAAAAACGTTTTTGTGGGATTTTTTTCTATTAAAACTTTTAATTATTATTATTATGAACTTATATAATATTATGTATAAGTCGAGCGTTCTTGAAAAAATTCAAAAATAGTTAGCTAATTATTTTTAAGGTCATTTAAAGTTAGAATGAATTAACTCATTTTTTTCTAGTAAAATATCTATTTTTATTCAATCAAAACCTCATAAAACTTTAAATTCTTAATGTACTAACGTAGGGTGACCATATGTAAAAAAAAAAAAAACAGGACACTTTGCAATTAGTAAAAAAAAATTCTTAATTGTCAAATCATGAAACATATATATATATATAATTATTTCTATATATTTTTTATATAGTAAAATTACCTGTTATATTTAAAAAAAATCATACGTAAATATACATTTGTTAATTTTACATATTACATATTTTATTCTAATGTTGATTGGAGTTCCTTCTTATTTCCAGAATCATATTTTTGTGATGAACTTATTAAATCTAATAATTCATTTTGTTTTAGAAGGAAATTATAAAATTCATTACAAGAATAATTTTTGAAATGATTTTTAACAATAATTATAGCTTTTATAGTGTC
>JAIPRM010011794.1:0-12603 GCA_025469315.1 Stegophylla sp. TES_Ste_2020 | reverse complement strand
GTATTTCTATACGAAAAAGTGTTTCCAGAAAGAGAATAAATAAATATCATTGTAAAATCATAAGCTTCTTCACTCCGTTTAGAATTTAAAACATCTTTTAAAATTTAAGCATTGAAGCAGAAAAAAAAATGAAAATTAAGGTCTTTGAAAAAACTGAAGCAGAGAGGAAAAAAAGCAAATTTTTTCTTAAAAGGGGCGGCAAATCTGATCTCCGCCCCGGGAGGCTAAATTACACGCTACGCCACTGAGTGCACCCCCCCCTAGAATAAATTCTAGATCCGCCCCTGACGTGAAACAGTTATTTCTAACACATAGGTATTACATTAAAGCAAGATTTATTGTAAAGTTAAAAAAATATATATATAGGTAACAAGATATATTATAGTTTGTCAAACATGTTATGTCTCTCAAAAATTATTTTTGTTTATTTTAGTTATTTTGAACTTGAACACATATTAAAAAAGTTAAAAAAAAAAAAAAATAGAAATATTCTAGTTTGACAAATATGTCTTGTTTTTCAAAAATTATTTTCCTAAAATTCTATATAAAATTTCTAGTTATATATATTTTTTTAACTGTACGATAAATGTTGCTTTAATATAATATGTGTTCAAAATAACTGTTTCACGTACTTTACTTATTTATTTTTTGTTCATCAGGTATAATTTTGGTAATACGTAGTCTTATAATAATAGAATATTTCATCAAAAACGTACCTATGATTGTGTTTAAAATATTTGATGTCCATAATATTTTCTCTCACAATGTATTTACTTTGTACAACAATATTGTACACATCGCGAAGTGTACTTTGTACAATTCCGGACTTTGTATGTAACATATATAAATATATATATAAGTCGCATCTACATTGCGTTATTATCCATTTCATGAAATTGACGTTTGTATACATTTCTTGAAATGGAACCACGATTTCTCCACTTCACGTAATTACACAATATGAATAACATTTCACGATATAATGAAACAATAAATTTACTATTACTTATTCAAACAATTTAGTGTATTATTGGATATCTTCGTTTTGTCTACTCGCAGTCGTAGGTTAGTTTACCGGGTCGACTCGCTTTGCTCGACACATCAAAAATATCTCTCGGCTTGCTCTAATGCTGTGCAATGTGGGGACATTTTGGCTTGATAATCGACTTGCTGAACCAAGTTGAAAGTGGGCAGGACCAAATTGCCCGGTTATTAAACTGCCTACTTCGCACAGCAAGATAAATTATCAAGCCGAAATATCGCCACGTTGCGCAACAAGCTAAGGGATATTTTTGATGAGCGGAGTCGACCAAAACTCGGTAAACTAACGTACGCTTCTATATTTAAAAATAAACCGGTATATATCTAGAAATATGGATGTCCAAATGACGGAATGAGTTCCGTTATGTATAGTTTAGGTATCCATTTTTCGAAATGTTATCCATATTGTGTAATTACGCGAAGTGGAAAAATCGCGTTTCCATTTCGTGAAATGGATACTAACGTTGTCCATTTCACGAAATGGGTAATAACCCAATGAGGATGTGACATAATTATGTATATATATAGTTGTACAATGATTTATCATTGGAATTTATAGAGTAACTAAAAATTAATCAAACTAAAAACACAAAAACATTTTGAATTATTTAATAATTCTCTAATATCATCCAATATAGCGAAAATATTCTTGTATATGTACCAAAAGCTAAGATAACCTGAAATATTCTCTGAAGTCGAAATAAGCACAAATATGCAAAACAAACCTTTTTTTAATAGATTCTACACGTATGAAACGCAAACATTTTTTACTTCCATTAAACAGTATACTGTATATACGTACGTTAAAAATATATTTTTGCATAAAATTCCGGACTCTAATGATTACACTATTGCACAAACTGTGAACCGAAAGGTTTGTATCAACACATTCTTTATTTCCTGGTCTCACTAGGTGGAAAATTCTTGGAATTATTTATAAAGAAATACATGAACAACTACACAAGTAACACTCTTTTACGAACTATTGTGGCAGGGGTTCTTAGCAGTAGTAATTTGAATATTAAGCAATAATTTTACTAATAAACGTTTGTAAATAAATTAATTAGTGAACCGATTCCTACGAACATTTATTATATAGATAAAAAAAAAACCACGCGGAGAATCTTCAGCCGGGGGGGAGGGAATACTGAGAATTTATAATTATATTTAAAATATTAAAAAAATTTTGACTGAAAATATCGTAAGTAATTTTAATTAGATTCTTACAAATCCTAACTTTAATTCATCATTGGTGATGCTATATTTGTGTCGCCATACTTGACGTGAATTTCTATCGTTGAAAAGTATAGTATTTTTAATAGAATAAACATTTAGTTAGTTTTTATAAAATAAATTGACAACACGTATTATATCTATACTAAATATATAGTATAGTAGTATAGTATAAAATAAATATCTCGGAAAACTCGCAAAACGTAGAATGACTTTGTGGTTTTGTAGTCTAAAAAATGGAAATAAAAGTAATTTAATTATTGTATGATACAATTGTCAAAAGTCCAAACGGCATAGCAGATAGTCTATCAGCTATCTGATCTAAATTATACAAACTTAATAACCGAGACATTATGATGAGCAATGAAGAATACAGATTTTTCAATAGTACTAATTTCTATAATAATTGTATAAAAGATTGTAAAAACCAATATTATTTTAGATTTTTCTTAATTTTACGAAAAGGGTTAATATTTAAATAATTGTCGAGAAATCTTCAAAATAAAATATAGAGAATATTATGTTTTTTTTTTATTAATAAAATGTATAAACGACTTTTGGGTAACTTTAAAATCGAAGAGATTAGCGGTGAAAAACTAAAACTTATCAAATTTCCTAAAATATTAACTTTGACTAGTTTTTTTAAATTAACGGGAAACCACCAACTTAACAAAAAATGTATAAAGAACTGTATTTTTTTTTTTTTAAATAAAATTTTCTATTATTTAGTAAATGTGTAGATCCACAAAAATTGTTATTTAACATTTTTGCGTACCATTAATTTTGAAAAAAGTACATACAAAAAATGAAATTTCATTTCCAATTAATAAAACTTCAACCCTTTTGAGGTTCGAAAAGGGGTTGACTTATCACGCTAAAACTTTACCTTAATTATTTATCATTTCTTCAATAAGACGATTCTGAACGAAGGAAGTTAATAATATAAAGAACAATAATAGTTGTCAATTTTAATATACTCATCGAGAGTATCTGACCCAAAGAGCGAATATCCGTGGTGCGAAGTATATCTGGCTTTCTTGTCTATATTTTATTTTACTTGTTTTTATTCAATTAATAATAAAAGGAAATACATTTTTATGAAAAAAATGTGTTTGAAAAATGTTCAAAATTTTTTGCGCCAAAATGTTTTTTATTTTATTTTCTATCTATGTTTAAATTTTCATAAAGTTTGGATCAAAAAATGGTGGTTTGCAAGTCTTGTTTGTCAAGTTTTGGGTAGTTTTTTTAAAAATAAAAATAAAAATTGGGGAATTGATAAATTCAAAAAATGACCTCTTTAAAGTACCAACTAGAGGCAAATCCGGTTTATAAAAAGTTGCTGATCGAGACTTTTGAACAAGTAGATCTACACAAAAAAGTGTATGTAGAAAAAATAAAAAACTAAAATGATTATAAAAACACTAGCTTCTTCAATTCGTTCAGAATCTAAAAATAATTTTATAATTTTTAAATTTATTTAAATGGACTTGGTACCCATATTTTCCATTCTGTTGTATAATTTACATTTAAAATTTAAGCACTTAATAAAATATAATAAAGTAATTGGATATTTTCGAATGTATAATTTAGTAATTTATTACAATAAAAGGAATTCATAAATGTTACATTTGACATAAAAATAAGTGGACGTTAATAATTTATCTTTTTTCGAATGTGTGGTATTACGGTGGTTCAAGAATTTAGAAATCGTATAATAAAACAGTTATGCATTAAATGCGTTACATTTTATTTGATTAAAACTGTACTCAATATTTCTATAAATGGAGTGTGTAGATACATTGCCAGAAATCACAACTATATTTATTCTCAGTAGAAATGTAATTTGAATCATTCATCTACACTTCACGACCACAGTGAAAGACTTTTACACCGTTTTAACAGTAATTAATTGAAATTTTCATATGATTTATTTCCGTTATAAATATTGATAGAGTGGTTATGAAATTTATCTTAAAAATTAATTAATACATCTTTAGTCGTACGGACTAATTACCGAATTCAATAAGTTTTTAGTCAAAGGTATTATACACACAACTGTATTTGACTCGTTATTGAAAAAATGTGTTTATTTTTAGTTGCTTTTCAACAATATAATAATAATATTAATAACAATATATAGAAATAATTCATTTCTCCAATAAAACGATTAGCTTTAGTTTATACAAGAAATTTTGACACATAAATTAGAAAGTTTATTAATATTACAAATATAATTATTTTGTACTCAGTCAGTTCCACTATTAACTGAGAACAGAAAAAAAAATTTATGAGAAAAAAAGTGAACGAAAAAATGTCTAACATTTTTTTTTGCATTTTCAAAATGTTCTTGCATCAAAATGTTTCTCATGTTATTTTCTATATCAATATTTTTATTTTCATAACGTTTAGATTAAAAAAAATATAGTTTTTAAAGTTTTTTTTCAAATTTTTGGTAGTTTTTCCCAAATGTTGAGAAAACAATTAAGCATTTTGAAAAATGACCTTCTTAAAATACCGTATAGATGTAAATTCTAGTTCAGCTGCTGGTCGAAGCTTTTGGATAAGTATTTTTATAGAAAAAAGTGTTTAAAAAAATAAAAATAAAAAACAAACATCATTGTAAAATCATTAGCTTCTTCTTCCTTTAAGAAACTAAAATATTCGTTTGGTCATTTGATCATGTTTCCGTTTCAAATTATAAATTATGAAAAATATAAAATCAGTCAATACCTATTATATACTAATAGCTGAGCAAATAAAAAAATAATGAAAGCATTTTTCAGACTGCCCGAGTATTGTGTACAAATTTGGGCCATTGGCTACAAAGTTTATATTTTATCATACGTGAAAGGAAAATCATATCAACTTTCTATTTAATACCAAAAACTTTCGATAATATAACTATAATATACTGACATTTAGATTTGTATAGTATCGGGTGTTCCTAATTATTTATTTGTCTCATGATCAAATTACTATTTTAATTAACTAGGCACTTAAATAAATGATGATAAGAAATGTAAGTTTGTGTATATAGTACATATAGTACATCACATATACATATAATGTGAAATAATGTTTTTGCAACAGTTGTGTGTTGACTATAATTTAAGTTATTAAATTAATACAGTTTGCACAAGCGGTTTCGGATTGTTATTTATTTATCTCTGACGATATTTGGGAAAAAAGTAAAAGAAATAAAAACAGTGGTAAACTATGTGAAAAAAAAAAATGAATTCTAATTGAATGCTATAAAGTACGAGTATATATTATTATTTATTAGTATTAAGTGTTTCCTATTGGTTATTTCTTGACTTTAAGAATAGTAATAATTTAGTAATTTCTTTAAGAATAGTAATGAAATAACATTAGTCGTATTTAGAATGATATTTTTGAGAGGTCTGTTGTAATATTTAACGTAGGTATCTAGTTTTCTGGTACATTAATGTATTATTATAAATGTACATTATTATTTTTTTTACGTTTAGAGGAATTATAGGAATATTTTGTTGAAAAATTAATGCTTTAGCTTTTTTACCGAAATCTGATGTCTAAAATGATACGAACTCTAAAAATATAATATTATACACAAAAGAAAGGATAAATGTTTTAGAATATTTTAACATAACTTATTCAAAAGAACAACTACAAAACGTTCGAAGTATTAAATCAAAAATTTAATCAAAACAAATCTATGGCATTGTTACATAATCTTATAAAATATTCAATTCCTCATTCAGTGTGGCATGTTTATGAAAAGATGTTAAGACAGTATTTGAATAGGACTAATAATAATGACAGAAGGACTTACGTAATCATCGTTTTTCCAAACTAGTTTCACGGGTGTGGTATGAAACGTCGACAATCAAAATGTCGACTGGTTAAAATGCTGACAGTCAAAATGCCGAAAAGTATGAAATATCGACAGATTAATAAAAATATTCTACCGTAAAAACAACATATTTTAAACATCGATACTTGTTGTAATTAAAGAATATAATTCAATATAACAATATTATTATTTCACTTAATGCAATACAGTATCCTGGGTATCTACCTAGATCTTATCTAGTACCTTATCTAGGTATTTACTATTTACCTTATGATCAAGATTAAATTTGAAGAAAGTGTATTGAAAAAATCTGGCCAAGCTGGGTGTTACGGTAGAAATTAAAAATATAACATATACAACAGTATACAGGTACTCATAATATATTTAGTACCTGTCGTTTAACTATTAAATTTGGAATTTTTATTATTTCAAAGCGAAGTTCAAGTATTATATTTTTACTTTATAAATAATAAATAATATTAAAATCACTAATTAAACTTTCCGATTTTTCAAAGTCTTCTATAAAATCGAAATAAAGTAACCGAAGAACAATACTTTAATTTTTAATTTAATTTAATTTAATATTTATTTTAATTATTTTAATAGACGATTGTTTTAATCACATTAAATTTTTCACAATACGAATACATTTTATTTTGTCAATATTTTCTTTAGTAATAATAGAATTCAGCTTATCGATATTTTAATTTGACGATTTGTTGACTGTCGCCGTTTTGACAAGCTCCAGTTTGATACAATCGCTTCTCACTATGGACTCTTAAAGACAAAATTAAATTAGAAATATCATATGATATTTTGTAAAATATAAATTTAATTAATTAATCTTTTTCGCCACTGATATCTGAGCAATGAGGTACTACTAATACCAGGGGCGTATCCAGGGGGGGGGTTATCAGGTCACAACCCCTCCCATGAGATTCTGAGCACCCTTGAAAAAATAGAAGTATAGAAAAAATTTCAGATTTAAAAAACTGCAAACTTAATAATAACATTTGTTTTAGTTTTTCACCAAAATCTTTTCGGTCGAATTAAATATATTGTCATCCATTTCTTTATTAAAAATCATGATTTTGTATAGATTTAAACGGGCTAAATTTAATTCGCGGTCGTGGGTAATTCTCTGGTATTCAATATTACCTATAATTGCATTGTGTTTTCGTCTATTTTCAGCGAGATGAAATGTTATTTTTACGCAGGAATTTTTTTTATCAGAATATTCAAAATATATTTTATCTCTGCTCTTTAATAATAAAAATGTAGTTTAGTAGTAAAATTTGTATTTTGTAATTTATGGTATATAATTTTTGAGTTTTTTTTTTTAAATAAAGACTTCACGAAAGTAAACAAAAAATAAGTAGACTGAGTCACTGAGATATTATAAAATTAAATATAAATACAAAAATTTACAGTATTTTTAAATCTATATATTGATAAATACTGTATAAAATATGAAGCTCAGTCATTCATATGCATATGTATATATAGGTAATACATATTATTAAAATTTATAGAAAATATAATTTTTATTACGTTTCTTACTTTTTTCTTTTTCTCTTTTTTTTGGTATATCATACATTCATAAAAAAAATTAATATTTCGTGAAATTATAGTAACACTTTAGGTCGTAGGGATTGAAATAAATACTAGTAAGTTTACGAAAAAATTTGTGAACCCTCCCCATGAGAAAATCCTGGCTAATACGCTAAAACGCGCCTGACTAATACGCAGCTTACCGATTTGTACAATTTCAACATTTAGTAAAACAACGAAATTTTTACATTTGTATAATCGTTTCGAAATTACTGATATTTGAGCATTTTGTTACTTGATGCACATTTGCTTTTGTATTAATGAATCGGGTCATATTGACCGATTTCCTGTTTTGACCTTAACACACTTATTGACATTTATGTATGTATTTCATAGTGATAAAATTAAACTGTTTCCGTTAATATCAGTTTTAGAAGGATGTCAGTTAAAGATAATAATAAAAAAAATATATATTATATTGTCTCTGCCCGTATCATTCATATTTTACACTATAAAAATTGATTAAGTGTAGGAAAACTAATAAAATTTCTTCAACTTCTTAGCTGTAATTTTGTAAGCGTACTGCGTACCAACAATATAACCTGAAAAAATTGACTGCAACCAGATAAAATATATAATTTAATAAGCAAAAAAAAAGGTTATATTTTTGAATCATCCTTCCCAAATTTGTTTTCAGTTACAGCCTTGATTATATCAATGTGTTAGGTCAAGGGTTATCAACATTTTGAGGTTCATGTCTCCTTTTATACTTATATAAACTTTATACTTATACATACGCCCCCCCTTCCCACTACTATAAGATTGAATTATTATAATATGTTATACACAATATATGTATATTATATAAATACATCATGACTTTAATTATTAATGTTGGGTATTAACAAGAATGTAATAATTGTAATATTCTTCAAATATAGTAATAGTAATAGTAAATATATATAATAGTATTGTCAGTTGTTACACAATAATAACTGATAATCGCATAGGTATCTACTCACAAAAAATAATAATAATAATAATAAAAAACAAAATATAGGTAACCATAAACAACATTTTCATGTTCTGTGGTGAAATATGGTTTCATGTGAATATTTTCACGCCTCCCTTAAAATTTTGTGACACGTCCCTTGGGGCGCGTGCCCCCCAGATTGAGAATCCTTGTGTTAGGTTAATTCAACTCTAACTTATTAAATGTGAAAACTGAAAATTTAACAAAATAATAACATGCCTATTAGAATATTATTATTTTTTGTTTTTGCTTACTTCAGTTGGCTTACATATTATTATAAAATTTAAAACTGAATTAATAAACTGTACGTCTGTACATATAGACTGTGGCAGGTTTGGTGTTTCAATTGAGTAAACATTACTGTTGTTATAAGGTTTTCATTAAGTAGCGATTGTTGAATATCCTGTGCGTATGTTTGTCTTCCTAGTATTTATGTAAATTATTCATTTTCCTATCAGTTTAATTGATTAAAAAAAAGAGAGAATACACGAGTACGTTAGATTTCAAGAACTCGTGTGATAGATGTTGTTTTTCTAATTTAAACTATTGATATTTATCTATAAATTTAAAAAAATTAAAACGCAGTTTTGGAATTTATGCATTATGCACATTTCAAGAATTGCACTTAGAGCTATTATGGTATACCGAGTATTATATTGGTGCTGTAGATAATAAAAATTACTGATATCCCGATATAAATGGAAAAAATTGACCTTGAATTATGTTTTATTTAAATTTAGTATTTATTGGTATTATTCTTATTCTGATTATTGTATTATAGATCAATAATGACAATACAGCGCTTATCACTCCTACTTCGATTTGATGCTGTTATATACATGGTACTGTGTATCATCTATTCTCACTATTCTTGTGCAGATATGTAATTTTTCATTTGTTTTCGAGCTGTTACGTATAGCAGTCGTCTACCCTAGAATTTTCAGTTTATTGAATATCTGCGACGTAACAGTGATAAAGAATCAGTAATTGTGCAATATTTGTACCCACTCAAGACGTATTTTTACATTAAACATTTCGTAGTTTAATCGTTAATTTCGATAAATATTTTTAAAACCATAACGGGTTTCAACAATTTAAAAATTGATTTTTCGTAATTCACAATGAATTCTAAAATTGTAATTATCGTTTTCATTTGTTTTATCCAGTACTCATTTTCAGTAGGTAAGTTCTATAATACACGATTGTAACTAAAAAAAAAAAAAAAAATCAATAAAACCGTAATTACTTTAATGATTTATTGTTTGTGCTTTTTACAAAATAAAACTGTAGTGTTTAACATGGTTTATTGCGTGCGTGTTCTAGGAAACTTGGAAAATACGTTAAACCATTGTTGTGATACGGGAAAATCATGGAGCGTGGAGAAAAAATCTTGCAATATTACTCTGTCATTTCCCTTGTTAAATATTCCAATTGAACACAGTACAATGTGTTTAAACGTAGTCGGAGCTTGTTGTTTGCATTCATTAAGGTATGTTCTATTAAATGCAGATATTCGTGAAATGGGTACAACACGATTCCGTACGGTACTTATTAGCGTATAAATTTTACTAAAAGTGCAAGCGTACATTTTTATCTAAGATTTTTGTGCAATGTTGGCAAATTTTCATGAATCATAAACAAAAATCTATCGAAAACAATAATTTCACCATTTTTTAATACTTTATTATTCGTACCTATTACTATTATTTATAATAGGCTCGCCTCTAATAATATATGCTTATTATTTATACAACAATATAGGGAGATTTTTGTCCTCAACCCCATTTTTGACGGTAAAAATTAAAAAATTGGGATATTTTTTTAGAATATTCAAGTTACTATAAAAACTATGATTTCCTTAACTCATTTTTGTCATATCACCTTGAGTATGTTCTGTGGCAATACAAACTTATTATAATTAATAAAAAAATTATTAATGAAAATAGTTTCTTGGACACATATTTGGACAATTAATCACTATATCCTTAAGTAACTTTGTATAATTCAAAAACTAATAATTAAAATTTTTATTTTAATAAATTAAACATTCACAGAAAAATAACATGAATAAAATTCGACAGTTAAAATATGGGGTTGTCCTTTGAAAATAAAAAGTTTGTATCGCCACTAAATATCCTTAAGATGACACGAAAAAAAAAGTCTTAAAAAACATTGTAGTAACTTGAATATCCTGAAATTTTTTTATTTTTACATTTTTACAGTCATAAATGGGAGTGAAGACGCTTAAAAAATCATCCTATATATTATCTAGTATGTCTCATAGTCACGAGGTAATAGGAAATGAAATATTGCACTATATCTGACACTATAAACCCTTTAGAGTAAGACGCCGAAAATACAACACAGAGTGGCGAGGCACCGATGGGCAATGATATCGATAATATTTTGATATAAACTGTATTGTATGTACTGTAAATGTTGAAATTCGAACATTTGACAAATATAATATTGAAGTATTAATAAATGGCAACATTGCACAGAAAATCGTACGGAATCGTGTTGTTTTAAGGGTCATATTGACAATACATTGTTTGTTAAAAATCATACAGAATTGTATTTTCAAAAAGGTAAAATGTATAAAATTGTGCTTTATCGCGTGAAATGTATACATTACTGTGGCTTCGGTTCGGATTGTTATTTTAATTTTGATAATTATTTGTATACTAATTCGTGCACGATACAGAAAATAATATTATTTCATAACTATTTTTGCAATGCAATTTAAAATAATTGTGAATCAAAAGCATAATGCGAATTAAACTATTTGATATTAAATTCCGAGAGTGAATAATGGTAATGATTTTTAAGTGGTTGCGTGTTGGGTATAGGAAGTTTGAATACTTAATGCTGTGAAATATATAAATAATTAAATTTTGTAGGGCTAAAAAGTGTTTCAATGTATGTTTAGATTTTCATATCATATTGCATAATTTATAATTAAAAAATAAAATATGCATTATTGTCCTATAGTGTGGCGTGAAACTTTATGGCACCAGGGTCAGTATAGCCAGGACGGTTCTTCAAATATTGAGACTCATTAATAATAATTTGGTAGTCAGACGCGTACAAAAAAAAAGATATATATATATATACATACATACATACATACATACATACATACACACATACAGTAGTGCATTTAATATTTACGTGCCCGGAATCAAAATAATTTTTTCATCCCCACCTCCTCTTTATGAAACAAATCATGAATCAGCTGTATGTAAAATTATATATATATATATATATATATATATATATATATTATAGTTTTATGATATGTATTATAAAACTATGTAAGTAATCCTAAAATTCTACCTTTTTCTATAAATATACTTTTCTTAAAAAAAGTATTATAAAAAAGTTGGAAATACTTCGCACGATGTGTGTTCTTCGCACGACGAGTATTCTTCGCACCTTGGGTGGGATTCTCTTGATGGGTGTATTAAATTTTAAAGAAACGATAAATCATTTCCATATTTTCAATACTGAGGTGGGTATTTAAATTATTGTTTCTCTATTATTTTACTTCTATAATGATTACGATAAATACCCGTATAGTAGTGGCGTGGCATGAGTTTTGACGTAGTATATGCGTTAACAACGTTTAGCACACAAAATCTGGGGCTATGTCCCCCACAATATTTTTTCACATAAATAATCAAAATTAACCATACTAGATTAATTTTGTATTCAAAAAAGCCTGACATATTTCGCACGATGGGTGTACTTCGCACGACGGGTGGTATTCTCTTGACGGGTGTATTGAATTTTAAAGAAACGATAAATCATTTCTTCAGTAAAACGATTCTGAACGAAGGAAATTAATAATATAAGAAAAAAAAAATGTTCGAAAAATGTCCAAAATTTTTTTTCACATTTTCAAAATTTTCTT
>JAIPRM010011793.1:0-12604 GCA_025469315.1 Stegophylla sp. TES_Ste_2020 | reverse complement strand
TGAGAAATTCAAAAAATGACCTCTTTAAAGTACAATCTAGAGGCAAATCCGGTTTCAAAAAGTTATTGATCGAAACTTTTGGACAAGTATTTCTATACGAAAAGTTGTACACAGAAAAAAAAAAGAAGATTTTCTCCACTGCGCTTGTTTGTTCAAAAAAAACAAATAATTTAATTATACAAGAAGAATGCGTCATCGCCGTAATCTTTTAAGTACGAGAAACGTTAATTTAACAACAATTATTTCACAGAACTAACAAAGCACGTGGTGAACAGATCACATTTCCGGGAAAATTAAATATATATATATATAAATATATTTGTAAAAAGAAAAAAAAACATCATTGTAAAAACACTAGCTTCTTCACTTCGCTCAGAATCTAAAATACAATATGCCACTTACCAATATTGTGTAAAGAACTGATTAATTTTCATTTTTATACTTTTTTTAAAATTTAAAATGCAAATCTTTGATTTGAATGTATGATTTGTTGTCAGTTTGAAGTATTAATAATTATTAATTATCATGCTAATGGATTTATATTAATATTCTCTTATATAATCCTCATACACAATGCCACATTAAAATAAATGATGAAAAATCAAAAACAAGGGGAACGCGAGTTAGGGATTTTTATTTAATTTTTTTGTAGTTTTACTTTAATTTAGACAAAACTATTGAAAGTAAAGAATAATAATCTCTAAAAGTAAAGTAAAGTAAAATAAAGGAAAGTTAAATTAAGTAAAGCAAAGCAAAATAAAGTATAGATAAGAAAGCTAGACATACATCACATTTTTTTCGCTCTTCGGGTCAAGTACTCTTGAAAGATGTGTATAATTTTAAAGAAACAATAAATCATTTCTTCAATAAGAGTATATGACTTAAAGAGCGTAAAATATCCGTGATACGATATATGTCCGGCTTTCTTATCTATACTTTACTTTACTTTGCTTTGCTTTACTTTATTTCACTATATTTTACTTTACTTTCCTAATAAATAAAGGGTGAACAAATTAAATGAGAAATAATAGTATAAGAAAAATGTCCAAAATTTTTTTTTCACATTTTCAAAATTTTCTTGCACCAAAATGTTTCTCATATTATTATCTACCTATGTTTAAATGCCATGAAGTTCGGATCAAAAATAGATGGTTTCCAAGTCTTTTTTGTCAAATTTTTGGTAGTTTTTTTTAAAAACAAAAAAAAAAAATTAAAGAATTGAGAAATTCAAAAAATGATTTCTCTAAAGTACCAACTAAAGGAAAATCCGGTTTTAAGAAGTTACTGGTGGAAACTTTTGGACAAGTATATCTATATGAAAAAGTATACAAAAGAAAAAGAAAAAAAATAAACATCATTGTAAAAACACTAGCTTCTTCACTTCATTCAGAATCTAAAAATAATGTAGCAAAAGAATTATCTATCATAAACATAGAATAAATATACTGATCTGAGAATGTGTTCGATCATAAAAATATGTTTCATAGAAAAAAAGGTATATAAATATCAATGTAAAACTAAAACTCTTTGACTCCTCATAGAATCTAAAATAATTGAATATGGTTAAAAAAAATTGATATAACATCTTTTCATAAATAGAATAAATTTGTAATTTCTTCATGAAATAGTGACCTAAAAAAAGGTCAAGGGAGGGGATCTATCTCCCATATCCCCTCCCATAAATACGCCCCTGGATGATCCTACAAGTTGGCTGAACACGATACAGTAACAAACTTATGATACCCAACATAAAGTAGATTATAATAATGGTTCTCAATGGTAAACCGACTCATAAAAGATAACATAACATCCAAGCAACAGGAATCACATCAAATAACTTTTCTAAATTGTTATCGAATTGATAATTTTTATTTTAATGTCAGCTTTTCAGATCAGCCTTTTGTCATTGTCGGCTAAAATACCTTCAGTTATTTGACTGTCGGCCAAATATTGGTATCCCCTAGGATGCACTTCGTTCTGTGTTAATTTTTTTGTTTATACCTGAAAATTTAGTGTAATTTCATGTCATAAAATTTTTTTTTCCATTCAATTACTTAAATTTCAGCACAGAATTTTAAGGTTTGATTTCACATCTTTATTTACCTCAAAATTCTTACTCTTTTTTCTTGTGTTATGGCACTCTGTCTCCAAGTCAGAGAATTTTTAGATTGATTTATATTCTTTATTTACCCCAAAATTTAAGTACTCCAATCCCTTAAAGGAAAGCACAGAAGTTCTCTGAAATGTTTTTGGGAGATTTCAGCTATTTTTCTGAAGCAGGAAACATTATATTAAGTTAATTCTATATTGATCTTACTTTGTCATCTTCTATTACTAATATGTAAGCATTTTTTGAATAAGTCAGCCATGGTCTATATATAGTAATAATATAATAATAAATTTAGTGATATAAAAACAGGGAATTTTATTTATTTTTTGTATTACACCATATTATACACATTTTACACAGTACAATATTCAAAGTATTTTATTTCATAACATATATATTTAAAAAAATATAAATATTGAACAAAAAATAAAAATAATTTTTATGAAAATATCAATTTTAACAAACTGAATTTACCAATTTTGTCTTCTTTCTGGTTAACCACTTAAGAAATAAATATTATCCATCATAATATGTATTATTGTACTTAATAATTCTTTATGACATGTATACCTAATACCTAACACATAAAAAAAATTTCATACATATTTTACACCTTTGTATTAATTTATAATAATCATAAATGACATATTTAATACCACGCATAATACAATTTTATACATGTGTATTTTACAAATTCACTTCACTAGTAATAATTATACTATATACACACAGAAGTGCGTGTAATGGCAAATATAAACAACATACTATTAATAAATAATATAATAATATAAATAGTAGTAATATGGGCGATGTAACAAGAAGTTATCATCAGCACGGCGGCTAATAAACAAATGAACTGTTTACTGTAGTAGGAAGGGTGATTGCGCAAATGCTGCACTGCCGCGACATGCGATTATGCGCACATGGTCACAATATAGCAAAAGCAAAAAATTCGTGAACAGCCGCTCTCCATAAATGCTGCATGTAAAAAAAAAAATGGCCGTTTTCCTAGATATATATATATATATATATATATATATCGCAAAACTTCTGCACTGTGCTACATCAGGCCTCCGTAAAGCACAGAAAGCTCTCTAGCAAGGTCTATCGATGTCAACTATTGAAAAAAAAGTCAACTATCATAAATTAATTTACTATAGGTAGACAACATTCATGCAGTATATGGAATAATTGGAGACATAGAATTTGTCTATCGGTGAAAAAAAGGATTCGAAAATAACACTACAGCACTACACCAATATATTTAATTCTGTCTTTAGTAATATTGTCCACTCAAAGTGACTAAAATGTATACGAAACATTTCAAATCCAAGAGCATCCAAACGATATACGTGAGTTGCATGTTATCAATGGTATACTTAATCTATGCAACAAGTCTTAAAATATATCAATTGAAATTTTTCATGAAAATAACTTTTGCTTGTAGTAGTCAATTTCACATACAATTATACTAATACTATTGATTTTTAGAAAATTAGACAGATTATCCACACATATAAAACAAAACAAATGATTCTATCAAACAAATTTTGTATTTTTAAAAATTCCTTCTCTTTTCTATACAGCATACAAAATAAAAGAGAAAAAAGCCTAAAAATATCAATTATATAATAATAATTTCCTAATTAATAATTTGCCTTAACATAAGGCCAGTCTACAGTACACAACATGTATGCTTACAAATTAGTTTACATCACAATATTTAAATGGCAAAGAGATCAATAATTATTGCTCATGAAATTGTTAAGCAACTAACCATAATCAGTACGAACATTAAACAAGACTACGTCAATTTATTTGATTGTTTTTATAACCAGCTGTGCAATATTATTTATCCATTCTCATTTTGTTAATGGAACAAATATGATTTTTCAATATGTTAGAATTATGAATGATTATGATGTATGTAAAATTTAGTAAATTTATAAACATTTGAATAATATTCCAAGCTGATGTATAAGAGGTTTTTTTTAGTTATTTCATACAAATCACAGATATTATTTATTAGTTTAAAAGCATCTGGAATATTGGTAATACCATTAAAAAATCCATGTTAAAATAGTTCATTATTAAATAAAAAATAAAAAACCAATTATTAATTATAATATAAAGTATAAAAGAGTTATATGGGAGAAACATTAAATGATGATAAAACCAGAAAAGTAAAAATGTTCATGAAACTTTAGATGAAAATATAATATTGAAATATATCTGAGTTTGTTATGAGACAATGATAACAAAAAAAAAAAAAAACTCAAAACATAGTAGCAATAGCACAATTAAATAGTTGTATACATGGTATTAAACTGGAAATCGATTAGATACATTGTAAAAATTTGATTCTAGATCAACATCTTTCATGTCTGAATCCGATGTGGAAGTTTCAACCTCTAAGAAATCATATTTCTGCACAAATAAAAATTACATATTATTTCAATTATGCTTATTATTTGTACAAATTTAGTAAGTTACTTCTGTGGATGAACTTAATGAATAAGAATTTCCATTTGGTTCTTGAGAATATTGTGTTGTCCTGCATCGACGTACTCGTAAACCAGGACCAATTGGCCTTCGACCAACACTAAAAGAATATATTTATATTTAAATTTGTTTAATAATTTTATAGGTAATTTACCTTTTCCTTCTAAGATTGAAGTTATTTGAGTTAGATTCAGTATCCTGATAATACTCTGAGAATTCATTCATATTTACTTTATTGTTCCGTATTTCATTTACTTGTCTACCCAGTCTATCTAAATGCTCATCATCACTTAGTCTTACTCCACTACTACAAGAACTATCTTCACCCTATACAAATTTTAATTCCATATAAAACAACATTTTATTTATTACTTTTTGAAAATTGATAGTTACTTGTGAATGAGTAGAATCAGACAAATTGCCATTGAGCAAATCTTGCTGAAGTCCAGAATCAATTGTTTCAGTCTGAGTTTCATTGTTAACTTTATTGCTATTTGTTTGATGACAATTTTTCCAATTGGATTCTTTTGAATTATCCCACTATAAACAAAATTAATTTTAAATATATTGTTAAATTGTTATATTCGATAATGTATACCTTTTTTGGTTTGACAATTGAGCATAAAATTTGAGCTTTCCTAGGGCGAGTTTTTCGTTGAGTTGATTTTGGTATGATAGCAATTGATTCTGGTTTATTTGAATTGCTACTTACTTGAGCGTAAAGTGTAGCTTTAGTTAAATACTTTAAAAAAAAATACAAAAGATACAATAATACTTATTTATAATTATGAAAATGTGTAAAAAAAAAATATTTTGTCAAAAAAATACTTACAGTGTCAGATTTTTCATAAAGCCTTTCTGGCGATGACGGGGATGTGGTAGTTGAATCAGATTTTTCCTGTTTGTTCAATTTGTCTTGAGCTTTTAATAAAGGCTTTATAAGTCGTTTTTTGTATATTTTTGACATTTGTTTTTCCCTTCTAATAAAATAATATTTATTTATAGTTTTATTATAAATTATCGTTAAAAATAACCAACCTTATTAAATCTCTTTCCCGTTGTTCTAATTGTAATAATACAGCATTCAATTCCATGTAAAGATTATTGGCTCGTTCCAATTTTCTTTCATAATGTTCCCTAATATCTTGTGCATGTTTTAACTCGTTTTTTCTTTTTTTAATTAAATCTTCCTCAAATTTGGGAATATGGCTTCCATTAGTCTGCATTTGCAACATGTGAACTTGTATTTCTTTCTTCCATTGAGCCTAAAAAATAACTATTATTTCAAACATTTTTCTAAATATATTATTAACACATGATGAGTATACATCATAAGTGTTAAGTTTTGTAGCATTATTAACTATAGTAATATATATATTTTTTTTTACCTGGGTTATAAAGTATTCTTCTGGTGTGCTTGCTAGTACTTGAGAACTGGCAATTTCTAAATGCATCATTATATGTTTAAAAGATGGTCTATTACGAGGTTTTGCAGCCCAACATTGTTTAATTAACAATCGGAAACCATCTGGGCATGATGAAGGAATAGGTAAATGTAAAGAATTACTACCTACACCCCATATAATAGCTGATGAGTCCACATCTTTGTATGGTGTTTCACAAGTCATAAGTTCCCATAAAACTACACCAAATGACCTAAAATGTATATAAATGGTTATAGATTTTATGATAAAAATAAACTTAAATTTAAGTCAGAAATAATTTACCAAATATCCACTTTTTCAGAGCATGGTTCATTTCTAATGATTTCAGGAGCCATCCAAGCCACAGTGCCAGCAAAACTCATTCTAGTACTAATCTCGTTCCACTCTCGGCTTGTTCCAAAATCGCTGATTTTCACCATTTCTTGTCGTCCAATCAACACACTTATGAAATAAAAAATGTGTTATGAAAAACAATTAATGTAAATTAACAAACATTTAAAATACAGTTTCTACATACTTAGGGCTTTTAAGATCTCTATGAATTATTTTGTTCACGTGTAAATAGTGCATTCCAGATGAAATTTGTTTGGCCCATGATACTAATCGTATTGGTGGTATTTCTTCACCATCTCTAAGGAGATTATACAGTGGTCCATATGGACAATACTCCATTACTATGCAATAACATGGTGCTTGAGTGCATACACCCCTAAAGTAGAAACATATTAATAAAAATTATTTGATAGTCAAATTTTAGTAAGAATGATATTTACCTAAATTGTACTATGTTGGGATGATTAAGTTTTCTCAGGTGTTTTATGTCAGTTTCATTTTGTTCGCGTACCTTTTTCACTGCTACAATTTCATTTTTTAATTTACCACTAAATACAGCACCTTGAGCTCCTGAACCTAACCATTGCAAATCACTAATTGATTCAAACGGAATATCCCAGTTATCTATATTAAATAAATGAAACAATTTTATAGTTGAAAATCAATTATTGATAAATAAAATGTATATAAATACATTTTATCAATAGGTACACATAAAAAAATTAACTAATACAGTTTAAAATATATTTTATAGATACAATTTAAGTTATTACACTTCTTTTTTAATAAGTATCGACTTAATATCTTTAGGTACTCAAATATCATTCTAAAGAACACTTCATGAAAATAATTTATTTAAATAATTATATAAAGAAAAAGTACCTTGAAAGGATTTAAGATCGTGATTGTTTCCTTTTCCCATGATTCCCAACATTGGTTTTAAACATCCTAACAATCCTTCAAACCAACCACTTGGTTTTAAAACATCAGATTCCATTTTATTGTTCGCAATAGCACAGTCTTTAACTGGTTCCTTGTCTTTAACACTCAAGTTTCCAAGTTCTTCTTGAATGCACAACATACTAAAAAAAAGAAAACTTAATCATTTTAATATCATAATTTATTCATTTAAAATATATGATAACTTAAAAGTAAAAATTGGTATTGCGCAAATTTTAAAATAACAAATAATTGTATTAATACCTAGAGTATCTTACCATGAACAAAATTTTAACTACCCAAGGAAGCATTTCAATTATATTTAGAGATAATTCTTATTTTTGAAACCCACAGGTAGGAATCTTAAATTGTTGTGTAGATACTTATTATAAATGTAATTGATAAATAAATATTATTAAGGGTTTCTGTTACATTGTATAGGGTTATTTATTATTATCTAGATAACCCAAACAGATAACATTAAATATAAATCAAAACAATAATAATCAGACAAACAATACATTTAAATGTTTAATTTCATTATTCCCATATTGTAATTATTACCAATCATAATATAATTCTTTAAAACTCAAATATTTTCCTTAAAATACAGACTAAAGAGTAAATACCTACATAGATATAGAATAGCTAAAGGTTTAGCTGAAAATTCAGGAAATCGACTTATCACTACAAGACCCCTTAATTGGATAATTATATTCTATTAATAAGATAGGAGTTGAGTAATGGTACTGTGTTTATTTTAATCATTTATTAATCTGATTTAAACTTTTCAGACTGAAATGTGTGATTATAGAAACCTATCTTTCTTCTCTCATTCAAAAATTGATAAGCGATAACAAATACTTCATAGACAATTAGTCAATAACAATCTAAGAAAATAAACATCCCCGCCACTAGGAAGAAGTGTAGCATACTAAACAGCATTGCAACAAAAAACGCAAACAGGTAGAAAGAAAAGTATATGTATTATAGAATATCATTCGTGAATCGTGAACAATATTATAGGCACGGTAATTTAATGATGTCGTTGTAGTATAGCAACAAACGAAATAATAAAATGTTAAATAGGTATGCCAAAATTTCATGAATTCCATAACACCAAACCGTTGGTCAACTCGCTTGTCTAGAACTCACTGGTAACTTAATGACGTTACCAATGTGGGAAACAAAATGTGTTAGGTACCTAAATCCTAATTAAGTATTATAGTAGGTACTTTGGTCTGGACAATAATAGATTAGGCAGATATAGGTACGTTCAGAATATTGTTGGTTAATAGGGTTCTTCGGGTCGCAAAAAAAATCGTTGATTAACGGAAGAAATCCAGTGGGAAAATTGAAAACGAATGAAGGAAGGGGCTACGAATACGATTAACATCCACGTCTCCACCAGAATGGATCACGGAAGAGGAGTTGTACACGGTCAAGCCAACTATCGCAAATTCGCAAACGAAAATATGAAATTTTCTTCTTGTCCTATAGTGGCAAGGGAGTGGCGATTGGAAGGTCCTCGAGTTCTCTGTGTCCCGCGATGTTTTAATAGTAGACAAATGTACACTAGTGATAAAATAGATTTTATTTTGTCATGAGAATCTCATGTTGAGAATATTAATAAGAGTAGACTACCTAATCGGAACTCACTTTTTTTCATTAGGTTTCTGCATGCTCGCTATCGTCTTGACGAGCATAATATCGCTCAAACAATGTTTCATGTCGAACTCTTATCACCACCGCCGTCACATTCGAGGTTACGGCTTGTAAATATCACGGCGGTTTTGACTCATTCCAATTTGAATAGAAATGAATTATTAAAAACAAAAAACTTAAAAGAGATTTGGAAGTTACGGTGTGAGATATTCGTACCGAAAAAGCGAGAAGAAACGGTGGCTATAGAATACCACGATAAAACGACACGTGCGACAACAGACGGTACCTACGAGAAAAATGTAAACAAAATAAAAAACAAAAAACCATAGGATTTGTGGACCTAGTGGACGGGAACACGTGCGACAGAAACAACTAGACGTAGCGACGCGGACGGATTGAGCACTGAGATTACAAACAGTGACGGACGGCGTAGCGAGTGTCTAATCATTCTAATCTCGCATGACGGCGGCTCGAACGACCTTATGCCGCGCAGTGACGGCGGCCCGTGAGTATGCCGAACGACCAATAAATTACTGGTTATAATGTACCTGCGTATAGTACTATAAATTATTATTATATTTATGTATATTATACATAAGAATATTATAATATGTTGGTTTGTTGTGCCGGGCAGTGACCACTACAACAGTAGCTGCATACAATATGGTTTTACGCGGAAACTATACTATGGGTGTATTATAATAAATTATAATCGTTTATTAACACACTTCACGATTTAAAATCATTCAAATGTAATAAGGTAAGTGCCAGTTCTATTAAGTATCAAATAATTAAGTACAAGTCATTCGCGCGTAGGAAATAATGACTGTCGACTGTTTTCGTTCGATGTTTTTAGAAGAAATTACGGGGGTGGGGGAGGTGCAGAAGGTGGGGTTAAGCAGTCGGGTCATGAAAATTGTAAGTAATTTATCGGGAAAGTGATGTAATAAAATCTTTCCAACGTTTCAGTAGCGCTTCAGTTCGTATTGGCTATAGTTAAAACGTTTACTGTAACGCACTTAAAAAGTTTTCAAAACAATTCGTCCATAATTTAATGTCAGAGTTATTAGGCCGTTTAGAGTAAGTATAATTTTTTGTAGCGATATTTATAGATTTCGATTAAAAAATGTAATATTTATGGTATTTCTAACGAAATGTACGAAAAAAAGTTTTTTAATCGCGAAGACTTAATAAACAACGAGATGCTTGATATAAATGTGTCATTTTACAAAACAGTAAAAATATTTTTTTTTGGGTGTTTCATCTATTTCAAGTATGAATTATACAAATATTATGTGCATTTTACGATAAATTGCAATTATTAATAGTAATACCTACATAGGTATACCTTACTCATAATTTAATTTAATTTTTGCCAAACATTGCTTGGTATTTAATTCAAAGACTTTAAACTTGAATACAAAATTTTAATGATTATAGTTTAAGTGATTTATATTTTAATTTTGTGTCTGCATTTAAACTTTAAACTCGAGCTACAATTTATAAACAATTAATTGAGCTAGTGTTGCAGTTTAGAAGAGTTATTAACGAGCGATACTTATATGTATATAAATATTATATAATATATAAATAATATTATTTTTTGGAGTGCATTGGCATTAATATTAACTTATTAAAATTAATATTAAACTTAACTAATGTTGAATATTTGGTAGTTGAACGTTATTTAGTCACGTTAATGAATTATTTAATAGATTTAAGTCATTCATTTAAGAACAAAATAATTATGTGTACCACTATATGTCTTACCTACCTTATTATGATTATTTAAATTCATATTTGATAGTACTAAAAATGATTAATTACGTTAAAATACCGAAATTATTAAATTTTGAATAATATAGCTGTTCACTGATAATTGAAATAAAATGCCATCTGTTCATTTATTTTCATAATAATATTTCTACACACACACGATAATTGATTTATAAACTTATTTTTAAGTATTATTTTTGGTATTCTATTAGATTCTGAGTGAAGCGAAGAAGCTTATGAATTTTCAATGATGCTTATTTTTTTATTTTTTATTTTTCTTTTTTCTTTTCCTGTAAACACTTTTTACGTACAGAAATTCTTGTCCAAAAGTTTCGATCAATAACTTTATGGATTTAATATCACACCCAGATGATATTTTAATATTTTTAAAATTTCTTAATAATTTTTATATACGTAAAGGAAAACTACTCAAAATTGACAAAAACGGTAAAATTCGTCATAACCTGAATTTTTATAAATTCGATTCTAGTTTTTTAACATAACTTAAAAAATAGTGAAGCTAGAAAGTTGAAACTTTCACCAACTACTAAAAATAGTCACGCGCACATCTCATAAAATTTTCAAAAACATTTGACCAATTTTAAAGAATATGCATAGGACTTTAACAAAATTTCTCATTTTTTATAAGTTTTTATTTCATTAAATTTTAATGTATGGATATAAGACCTGTAAATTTAATACAAACATACTCTTTTTATGTATTACTAAAGGTACTGAAAAAATCTCGAAAATCGTAAGTAAATTTTTTATTTCATAACCATTTAAAGTTAGCAATTTGACGGAATTCATTAGTTTTACATAAAATTACACACTTGAACGTATATAAAAAATAATTGGTTCTGCCGATCTTTACAAAATGTGGTGTATAAATGGAGCATTGCATTGCAAATATTTTGGCGGAAGAAAATTTTTGAAGGACGAATGATTAAAAAATTTACAAAGGTTTTAATTGAAAAAAAAAATTGGAAAAAGTACGGAAAATTTATTATAAGTACTAAATATTCAATACTAAAAAGCCGGACATACTTCGCACAATGGGTGTACTTCGCACGACGGGTGATATTCTCTTGACGGGCGTATTAAATTTTAAAGAAACTATAAATCATTTCTTCAATAAAACGATTGTGAACGAGGGAAGTTAATAATATAAAAAAAAAAGCGGGACATACTTCGCACGACGGGTGGGATTCTTTGACGGGTGTATTGAATTTTAAAGAAACGATAAATCTTTTATTTAATAAGACGATTCTGAACGAGGGAGTTAATAATAATAAAGAAGGACGTTAATAATATAAATATAAAATAGTAGGTTAGATACTGTTATTTAATAGTGTAAACATATACATATACAATTGTTGCCAGATAAATTGGCACGGCGGTGGCGCTTATCAGTAGGTGTATCCCAAACAAGTAGCGGTGTGTTTTGTATGCGCGCAGTGCGCATCAATCGCCCCGACGATTTGTTTATTATAAATGTATAAAAATAAATAACTCGTCTAACAATGACGATATTAATAGATTAATGTGATATGGAAATTATTGAATGTACTTATATAGATGGTCGATGGATATTTTATTAACCCATTCATGCCAGTATTGTAAATAGATGTTATTATTATTATTTTATTATTATTATTATTAATATTATTATTATTATTATTATTATAAATTAATATAATTTTTACTTTTTATTTTAAAATAAAAAAGTATTTGATTTTAAATTAATAACGTATAATCAGTCTTAAGTGTTTTATGACAAATGTTGGTTTATTGATACATTTTCGGTAATAACATTCAAGACTGAGAACCCCTG